>PITA01009977.1:0-41217 GCA_004023965.1 Spilogale gracilis
ACTTGTTGTTTCCTGACTTGTTAATTTTGGCCATGCTGACTGGTGTAAGGTCGTATCTCAGTGTGGTTTTGATTTGAATTTCCCTGATAGCTAGTGACAATGAACATTTTTTCATGTGTCTGTTAGCCGTTTGTATATCTTCTATGGATACGTGCCTCTTCATGTCTCTTGCCCATTTTTTGATGTGTTCATCTTCTTTTTGGATGTTGAGTTTGAGTAGTTCTTTATAGATCTTGGATACCAGCCCTTTGTCTTTAGTGTCATTTGCAAATATCTTCTCCTATTCTGTGGGTTGCCTCTTTGTTTTATTGACTGTTTCCTTTGCCATACAGAAGCTTTTTATTTTGATGAAGTCCCAGAAGTTCATTTTCTCTTTTGTCTCCTTTGCCTTTGGAGACGTGTCTCGAAAGACGTTGCTGTGGTTGATGTCAAAGAGGTTACTGCCTATGTTCTTTTCCAGGATTTTGATGGATTCCTGCCTCACATTAAGGCCTTTCATCCATTTCGAGTTTGTCTTTGTGTGTGGTGTAAGAGAATAGTCTAGTTTCATTCTTCTATACATAGCTGTCCAATTTTCCCAGCACCATTATTGAAGAGACTGTCTTTTTTTCCACTGGATATTTTTTCCTGCTTTGTCAAAATGATTTGACCATAGATTTGTGGGCCCAGCAGTGGAGGAAAGGGAAAAAAAAAGTGGCGGAAAAATAGACTCCGCGTTGCTGGTTCTGACGAGTTCCCTCATGCTGTACTGGCACTCTTTCTCTCTGCGGATCCCCGTTTCCCCGGCTGCAGTGGCAGAAAAATAGACTCTGTGCCACGGCTCTGCCGCATTCCCAGCTCTGCCTCTCTTTGAATCAGACCATAATCTGCTGTTGTTCCCAAACACAGAGCACTTTCATGCTGGGGTATTGCCTTTCAATGGGTCGCCCCTGTGGGCTTCCTTCCCCGTGCCCCTTGTCTCTGGGGGTAACCCTCCGATCGCTCACTTGTCTCTACCTCTTTGCTGATGGTCCTTGTCCCCTGTGGTGATCCAGAAGTGCGGAATATCACATTTCAGGCTGTTTTCATGGGTGTTCATGGTGTTCCTGTAGTGTTTTTTATAGGAATTGAGCTCACTTCAGGGCACTCCCCGAAATGCGGTCACTTGGCCTTCCGCCATCTTCCCCCTCTGTCTGTTTTTGTTTTTTAAAGATTGTATTTCTTTATTTGACAGAGAGAGAGATCACAAGTAGACAGAGAGGCAGGCAGAGAGAGCAGAGGAAACAGCTTTCCTGCTGAGCAGAGAGCCCAGTGCGGGCCTCGATCCCAGGACCCTGAGATCATGACCCGAGCCAAAGGCAGAGGCTTTAACCCACTGAGCCACCCAGGTGCCCTGTTTTTGTCTTTTTAATTTAATTTCAATGAGCCAATTTCTAGCAAAATACTAGATCAGTTGTATATCACAGCCAGTTCTCAGTGAATCCTGGGCCCTCCTTAATGCCCATCAGGCAGTTATCCATCCCCCATCCTCCTCCCCACCAGGAATGCTCAGGTTGTTTCTATAGTTAAGAGTCTTTCATGGTTTTTCTCCCTCTCTGATGGCTTCCCATCACTTTTGCCTCCTTTCCCCTAGGATTCTCTGTGCTTTTTCTACTAGTTCACATAGGAGTGAAACCACATGACCATTTTCTCTCTGTCCCATTGGGGTGCAGGTGTCACCACAGTTCACATCATTTGTTTGGGGAGAATACCCAGTAGTGCAGTTGCCGGGTCCTAGGAGAGTTCTCTTTTTACCTTCTTGAAGAAACTCCATACCATTTTTTAATAAAAGATTTTAGTTATTTATTTGACAGAGAGAGAGGTCACAAGTAGGCAGAGAGGCAGGTAGAGAGGAGGAAGCAGACTAGAGCCTGATGTGGGCCTTGATTTCAGGACCCCGAGATCATGACCTGAGCCAAAGGCAGAGGCTTTAACCCACTGAGTCACCCGAAACTTGGTACCATTTTACAGCCAGGCTGTATGAGCTTGTATTCTCAGCAGCCATGGAAGAATGTTCCCCTTTTTATGCATTCTCAACAACATTAGTTATTCCATGATCTGTTAATTTTAGCCATTCTAACTGGGGTCAAATGGTATCCTGTGGTTTTGAATTGTATTTCCCTGAAGGCTGGTGATGTTGAGCACTCCTTTGTGTGTCTGATAGTCACTTCTCTATGGTCTCCAGGGAATACTTGTTCAGGTTTTCACCCATGTCTTGAGCTAGGGTTAGGGTTAAGACTCAGGGGCATAGGTTAGAATGTGTGATCTGCTGATGTGAGGAGAACATCACGGAAGTCTGATCTGAGGCCTGCCATTACAGAGAGTATTAGGCTCAGGGTTTATGTTTGGTACTGTAAGGAACATATACACAAACAGGGATCAGCTGATTATTTCAAAAAGAATTCTCCTGCTCTGAATCCTTTCTGGAGTTCCAAACGGGACTGTTTGCTCACTGAGTGGCAGCTTGAATCTTCAGGTATGGCTCAAGTGTCCCAGTGTGGAGGGATTGGTTGCCAGGTCTCTGGTGACAGAAGCCTGAAAACCTATCCTAGGGTTAGAGTTAGAGCCTAGGGGCCAGGCAAGACTCATTTGCCAGAGCTGAGATGATCTCCCCAGTGAGCTTAGTTGAGGATGTGGGTCAAGCTGAATGCCAGGCACCGAGTTTGTGTCCATTGGGCCAATGAATTTGGTAGTGGCCTCCGGGGGACATCGAGATTTCTCCAGCGCTGAGGGATATTTTAGCTCCAAATGTCATATTTTCCTTCTGACTGGGAAAAGAAGTCCTTTGGTATAACTCAGGTGACCAGCATTTGTGATCCTTTGGGCCAGGCCTCTGAGGATCAAAGCCTGGAAATCCACCCTAGGGTTAGGGCTAGGGCGTAGGGGTGACAGGCCCGATCTGGCGGTGCTGAGGCTGGCTTCCTGGGAGGCTGAGTTAAGGGCGTGGGTCTCCCTGAGCGCCAGACTCCATGTTGGTGTAATGGGGGCCACTGGATGTATGGGTGGCCTCCTAGATGCCTGCAGATTTTTCCTGATCTGAACTTTATGTGGACCTTCAAATTGCACAGTTTCCTCCAGGGTGGCACGTGAGGCCTCTGGTATGGTTCAGGTGCTTCAGTATGTGCTGCTCAGGGCCCATGCCTCTGGGGACAATAGCCTGAAAACCCAGTATACGTTTATGTGTAGGGCCTAGAGGCATGGCCGGCCCAATCTGCCGGTATTGAGGAAAGCTCCCTGAGGTGTGAATGTAGGGTATGGATCAGGCTGAATACCAGGATCTGGGTTTGTTCCAGGGAGCTGCTGGACATGCAGGTGGCCTCTGGGGGGCGTGCTGATTTCTCCTGCTCTGAGAGTTTTGCAGAGCTCCAAAGAACACGGTTTTCTTCTGGCTGGCAGGTGGACTCTTTTGATATGACTCAAGTGTCCCCATCTCTGTGGCTTGGGGCCATACCTCTGGGGATAGAATCTTGAAAACTGAACTTACTGGTATAGTTAAGCCCTAGGGGCCCAGTCAAAGTACTCATGCTGAAGTGAGCTCCACAAGGTTGGGTGGAGGCCGTGGGCCAAGATGAGTGCCAGGGTCTGGAGTTGTGTTTAGGAGACCCTCAATGTAGGGGTGGAGTCTGAAGTGTTTGAAGTTTTCTCCTGCACAGAGGGTTTTGCGGAGCTCCAAATGCCATGGTTTCCTCTTGGCTGGCAGATGGAGTCCTCTGGTACGTCTCTGGTGTTCCCAATCTGTGGGGATTTGGGGCCAGGCTTCTGGAGACAGAAGCCGGAAAACAGAACTTAGGGTTAGGGTTAGGGTCTAGAGGCCTGGCAGGCCTGATATTCTGGCATTGACGCTAGCTCCCTGGGGCCTGAGTTAAGGGTCAAGGTCAGGCTCTGCACTGCCTCTGTCAGTGGCAACCTGTAGAGCTGCATGCTCCATGGCCTCCTCATGCATCTCAACACTGTCTCTAGTGGCGGTAAGCAGCACTACAGTGCCTTCTGGCCTACCTCTCCCTTCAGGTCACCACAGCTCCAGTGGCTGGAACCGACATTGCCACGCCTTCCAGCATCTCGCACTGCAGTTCACCACTGCTTCCACCCTTGGGCTACTTCACTCACACTCCTTTTCGCATCTCGTACTGCCGTTCCTCATTGCCTCTGTTAGGGGTGCACTCAGTGAATCACCGCCGACACTATTAAGGGTTAAACAATGAGAGGCTTATTATAGCTGATTAGCAATCACTCGCTAGAGTCCGGGCTCTTCGAGGGCCCTGGATGTAGGGTGCTTTGAGTTTTTAAAGAGACGAGACCTGCCCTGGTGGGCATGTTTCCAAAGAAGCGAAACAAACACTGGTGGCTATGTCTCCAAAGAAACAAATCATATCCTGGTGGGTTTGTCTTCAAAGGAACAGAACATATCCAGGTGAACATGTCTCCATCCAATAGCAACATGACAGCAGTAAGCTTATTCTTCTACAGAAGCAGGAGTAGGTGGTTATGCACAATAGCACAGTGGGGTGATTTAGTATAGCTTTGTAATCAGCAGGGCTTGTTGGGTGCTTTCCATCTCTGAGTTCCCAGAAATGTTTATGTCATTGGGCTCACCTAGGGTCAGATGTCCTAGTTAGCCTCACTACCACCATTTTGGGTATCTGGTGACCATTTAACACCTCCAGCAGTGACATGCTGCAGATCCATGACATTCATGGTGTCACACTGTATATTCACACTGCCTATAGTGGTGGTGGGTAGGCCAGAATATCCTTGTGGCTACCCTCTCACTATTGAGGACCAATGCCTCCCGTTGTGGAAACTGAAAGACTCTCCTGCCAGCGTCTTGCCCTGCTTCTCACTACTAATACCTGCAGTGGTAGGAAACTGCACTGCACTCCTTAGAGCCTTTTCCACTGCAGCTGCACACGGCCTCCAGGGGTGGGGTTCTCCACAGTCACTCCTTCAGGGATCACACATAATGGATCATCACTGCCTATAGTGGCGGCAAGCTACACAGCCATGCCATAGGGATCTCACTCTGCAGCTCAGCACTGCGTCTAGTGACCATCAGGAGCATGGCAAGTCCTTCAGACATCCCTTGCACTGCCGCACCCCTGGACTCCAGTGGCGGGAACTGCCATTTCCATTTCTTGCAGGATCTTGCCATGCCGCTCAGCACTGCCTCCAGTGGCAGCATCCTGCACTGCCATGCTATCCATCAGTGCTCCCAGTACAGCTGTCCACCCCTGGAAGCAGTGCTGAGCTCCAGGGCAACAGAGGCTGAACGATGGGGCTGTTCACCTTGCCACCCAAGGAGGCAGTGCTAATCTGCAGTGGGTGAGACACTGGAAGACCTGTGGCTGGCGCTTCCTGACAAGGAAGGCAGTGGGCATATTGAGTGCAAGTCCTGAGAAGGAGACGCAGTGTACATGACCAACGCAGGAGGCAGTACTGAGTGGAAGTCTAAAGGATGGGGGAAGACGTGCCAATGCGGCCTGGGACTAGTGGAGGCACTTAAGAGCTGCATTGTGAGATGCTGGAAGGCCCGGCAGTGCAGGTTCACACCATTGCAGGGAGTCCCTGGAAGCCATGCCATGCTGCTTGCCACCACGGGAGAAGATAGCAAGCTGCAGTGGGAAAGATGCTGGAATAGGAGTCAGTGCAGCCTGTCAGCACTGAGGGCAGTGATGAGGTGCTGGGTGAGAGACCCTGAGAGGCAACGCCTGGCAGCTTGTTACTCCAGGAGGCAGTGGTGAGTTGTAGGGTCTCTTTTTCCAGGCTCCAGAGAGGTGGTAACAACCGCTAGAGCTGTTCACCAACTCAGCGTTGTGCCCATGTCCCGGGATTTGCTGGTCATGGGATTTCAGGATGGTGTAGGAAGGGCCACCCGGTAGGGGTCGGGAGCTAAGAGGAAACTGGTCCCAACTCATGTTCCCTTTGGAACTGTAGTGTTGAGCATTTCCCTGGAAGAGTCACGTCACTCTTTCTGAGAAGAGGATGGCATTGGTCGACTTTAGAAGGAAGCTAATGGCTCCTTAAGAAGCCAGCATGTATCTCCCCTTCTCCTAGGCACTGGAGCAGCTGTGCTGGCTTTAGGTGGTAAGTGTCTTTTTCTCTCCACCTGAAAACATTTCTCCACTCTGGCTCCATGAGACTCGAAGTTTGGAAATCAGCTTGAGTCAGTCATGCAACTTTTCCCAGGACGTTAGCCTTCAGAGAAAGCACCAGGTCCATTGGGTGCAGTGCACATCCATGTCAGGACTGGAGGTAAAACTTCTCTTGATCCCTAAGCCTCCTGGGCTTTTCTCTTGAATCTAGTAGAGCCACAGAGTCAATCTGAAGCAGCTGTCAGCAATCTAAATGTGTGCCAGAGTTCCTTAGTTTCCTTGCATGGAGAACATGGCAGGGGATCCCATTTTCCCTGTTCATTTCTGGCTGATGAAGGTATTTGGAACATCTCTATCCTAGGAAACCACTTGGATTCGAAAGGGAAGATGAGATTTCCTCTGTGAGGGTTTTTCAAAACTCATTTAGTTCTTCATCGATCAGTGTTTATTTCATTGGTCCCAGAATGTGGTGGAGTGCCCAGGATCTAGGGTTAAGTGGCTTTTTGGAATCAGGTAGAGTCGGGTCGTATCTTGTCATTGGTCAAAGATGTTTCCTAATGGATTAGTCTTTTCATCCAAAGATGTCCAATGGTGCCAACATCCCTGGGCGCTCAGGAGGGCATCACTCAGGCTGAGTGACAGGCTCTGGGTTTGTGTACATGGGGCAGTTGAAAGTAGGGGTGGCCTCAGGTGGGCTTCACAGGTTTCTCCTGCTCTGAGTACTTTGCATATCTCAATGTGCAGAGTTTCCTTCTGGGTTCTGGGCGGAGTTCCATGGTATGGCTGAGGTTTCCCCAACAGGTAGTGCTTGTGGGATAGGCCTCCAGGGACAAAAGCCTGAAAAGCCAGCCTAGGGTTAGTGTTAGGGCCTAGGGGCATGGCAGGCCCCATCTGTCGGCTCTGAGGAGAACTCCCCTGGTGGTGAGTTGAGGCTGAGGTTCTGGCTGATGGTCAGGCTCTGGATTTGTTTCCAGGGGGGCCTAATCTGGTTAAGTTGACTTCAGGGGGGTATGGTACATACATCATGATCTGAATCCTTTTTACAGCTCCAGATGGCATTCCTTCCCACTCAGTGGTGGGCAGAGTCCTATTATATGCATCACAAGTCCACAGCCAGTGAGGATTGTGTGACAGGCCTCAGGGGAAAGGAGCCAGAAACAGTACCCTGTGATTAGGGTTAGAGTCTAGGGGCCCAGCATGCCCAGACTCTTGTTGCTGAGCTCTGTCTACTTGGAGGCTGAGTTGAGGGCATGTGTCCATCTGAGTGTCCCATTCCAGGTTGGTGTAATGGGGTCCATTGAAAGTGGAGGTGGCCCACAGTGGGCATGCAGATTTCTGCTGTTCTGAGCGTTTTGCCAGTCTCCATATGGGAGAGTTTCTGGCAGTCTGACAGGCTGAGTCCACTGATATGTCCCATGTGTACCTAGTGTTTATGGCTTGTTGGCCAGGCCCCTGGGCATAGAGGCTTGAAAATTGAGGTTAGGATTAGGGTTAGAATCTATGGGCCCTGCAAGCATGATCTTGGAGGGCTGAGGTGAGCTGCTTGGGTGTCTGAGTTTAGGGAATAGATCAGTTTTTGTGGGAGACTTCAAGTGATTGTCCAGCGGCTGCTGAGTGTGAACTTCTTCCCTGGTCAGTAAGCAGATTTCTACTGCTCTCAGGGCTTTGTGTACCTCCAAATGACATGGATTCCTTTTTCCTGGCCGGTGGAGTCCCCTGGTATGGATTTGGTGTCCTCAGTCTGTTGGGCTTGGCGCCCAGGCCTCTGGGGAGAGAAGCCACAGAATTCAACCTAGGGTTAGGATTAGGGCCTGAGGGCCCGGGAGGCCCGATCTCTCCGCACTGAGCTCAGCTTCCTCAGAGTTAGAGTTGAGAGGATGGGTCAGTCTGAGTGCCAGATTTCAGTTGGTTTCATGGGATCCCTATAATTTGGGGGTGACCCACTGTGGGCATGCAGATTTCTTCTGCTCTGAGGGTTTGGGAGATCTAAATGTCATCGAATACTGTGGGCTGCTAGGCAGAGTCCTCTGATATGTTTGATGTTTCCTCATATTTCTGGCTTGGGGTCCAGGTCTCTGGGGACAGAAATTTGAAAACACAACCTAGGGTTAGTGTTAGGGCATAGGCCCCTGGCCGGCCTTATCTCTCGGTGCTCACCTGAGCTTCCTCAGTGGCTGAGTTGAGGGTATAGGTCAGCCTCAGTCCCAGACCCCAGGTTTGGGTAGTGGGGGCCTTTGAATTTTGGCATGGTCCCATGGGCAGCATGCTGATGTCTGCTGCTCTGTGGGTTTTGCAGATTTCCAAATGGCACGGTATCCTTCTGACCGGCAGGGTGAGTACACTGATATGGCCCATGCATACCTAATCTACCCGGTTTGGGGGTCAGGCCTCTAGGAACTTGCGGTTGAATACCGAACCTAGGGTTAGTTTAGGACCTCAGGTACCTGTAAGCCCAACTTGGTACCCGGGCTGAGGTTCCTGGGAGGCTGAGTTTAGGGCATTGGTCAGTTACAGTGCCACTCTCCAGGTTGGTGTCTATGGGGCTGCTGAATGTGCGCTTGTTCCTAGATAGGCATGCAGATTTCTCGTGCTCTGAGGGTTTTGTGGAGTTCCAAATTCAACGATTCCTTTGGGTTGTGAGGCAGAGTCCTCTGATTTGGCTCATGTTTCCTCCATCTTTATGGCTTGGGGTCCAGGCTTCTGGGGACTGATATTTAAAAATCCAACCTAGGGTTATGGTTGGGCCTAAGGGCCCAGCAGGCTTTATCTGTTGCTGCTCAGCTGAGCTTCTACAGATGCTGAGTTGAGGGACTGGGTCAATCTGAGTCCCAGAGTCCTGGTTGATGTAATGATCCCTGTTGAAGTTTGGCGTGGCCCCAGGTGGGGGCATGCTTATTTCTGCTGCTCTGAGGGTTTTGTGGATCTCCAAATGGCACGGTAATCTGCTCACTGGCAGGGTGAGTCCACTAATATGGCCCATGTAGACCTAATCTGTGTGGCTTGGGGGCCAGACCTCTGGGAACATAGGGTTGAATATCGAACCTAGGATTAGGGTTAGGACCTAGGGTCCCTGCAAGCCCAAAATTTGTACCTGTGGGCGAGCTTCCCGGGAGGCTGAGTTTAGAGTGTTAGTCAGTTTCAGTGCCATAGTGCAGGTTGGTGTCCAGGAGGCTGCTGAATGTGAGCTTGTTCCTGGGTAGGCATGCAGATTTCTCCTGCTCCGAGGGTTTTGTGGAGTTCCACAAGTCAAGGATTTCTTCGGACTGTGAGGCAATGTCCTGTGATATGGCTCATGTTTCCCCCATCTTTATGACTTGGGGTCCTGGCCACTGGGGACAGATATTTGAAAATCCAACCTAGTGTTATGGTTAGGGCCTATGGGCCCGGCATGCCTTATCTCTTGGTGCTCAGCTGAGCTTCCATGGATGCTGAGTTGAGGGCCTAGGTCAATCTGAGTCCCAGAGTCCAGGTGGATTTAATGATCTCCGTTGAAGTTTTGTCATGACCCCAGTAGGGCATGCTGGTTTATGCTGCTCTGAGGGCTTTGCTGATCTCCAAATGGTACCATTTCCTGCTGACTGGCAGGGTGAGTCCACTGATATGTCCCATGTGTACCTCGTGTGTATGGCTTGGGGGCCAGGCCTCTGTGTAGAGAGGCTTGAAAATCCACTTAGGGTTAGGGGTAGGATTTAAGGGCCCTGCAAGCCTGGTCTTGGTGTTTGGAGGCAAGTTGCATGGGTAGCAGACTTTAGGGCATTGGTCTGTTTCAGTGCCAGATTCCTGGTTAGTGTCCAGGGTCCTGTGAGTTTCATCCCTGGTAGGCATGCATATTTCTACTGCTCTAGGGTTTTGTGGAGTTCCAAATGTCATGGATTCCTTTTGGCTGGTACGTGTAGTCCTCTGATATGGCCCATGAATCGGTCATCCTTTGGACCTTGTGGTCAAACCGCTGCAGACAGATATCTGAAAATCAAACCTAGGGTTAGTGTTAGGGCCTAGGGGCCTGGCCGGCCGGAACTCTCAGCGCTCAGTGATCTTCCTCAGAGGCTGAGTTGAGAACGTGTGTCTGTCTGAATCCCAGACTCCAAGTTTGGTTAATGGAGGCCATCAAAAGTTGGCATTGTCCTAAGGGCAGCATGTTGATTTCTGCTGCTCTGAGGGGTTTGCAGATCTCCAAATGGCACGGTATCCTGCTAACTGGCAGGGTGAGTACACCGATATGGCCCATGTATACCTAATCTGTGTGGCTTGGAGGACAGGCCTCTGGGAACTTAGGGTTTAATATCTGCTGGGAGCCAGCCCCAGCAACAGTCAGGGTCCAGAGGGTGAGGGAAGGCGTCGGCGCTTTTGAAATGAGGAGATAGAACTCAAAGAGTGGCATAGGGATCTCCCGAAAACACTGTTCTCAGCTATTTATAGCACAGAGTTACTTATTTTTTCAGGTGGAAACTATATGATCAAAGGGTTTCTTTAAGTGATGGATCATCAATCTTGAGTGACAATAGTGCCTTTGAGGGTCCATGCAACAAAACAGGATGTGCCTAGTGCCTTTGAGGGTCCATACAATAAAACAGGATATGCCTGTTATATCCTAATCTATGGAATAATCGATTACAGGCAGGCATTTCCTGAGCAACAGATGGTTCCTGCAAATCCTTATCTCATTAGAACATTTTACTTCTCCCTAGGATAGGGAAGTGAATGAGTGGTCACACAGACAGGAGGTTGTAATATCTAAACTACTTACATTAGTAAATGATTTACTAAGTTTTAAAATAAGTATGTTGTGCACCTACAATCCTATAATTATCATGCTTCATAAGGATTGGCATGAGAGGATTCAAAACTAAGAACAAGAGAAAGCATTAACTTGATTATAAGTGCAGTGAGAGGAAATAGTGTCAAAGAAATCATAGTAGTTAAACAGACAAAGAACAATGGAAACAAATATTTTTTGGTGTTGACCACGACCAAAGTGGTCCCTCATTTTGAGGGAGGATCATGGTGCTCCATGTCTTGCAGAGGGAACCATATGAGCGATCAGACTGCAGGTCTGCAGCAAATATCAAACCTAGGGTTAGGGTTAGGACCTAGGGCCCCTGCAAGCTCAAACATCGTACCCTTGGGCGAGCTTCCCAGGAGACTGAGTTTAGAGCGTTAGACAGTTTCAGTGCCATGCTCTGCAGGAGGTCCAGGAGGCTGCTGAATGTGAGCTTGTTCCTGGCAAGGCATGCAGATTTTCCTGCTCTGATGGTTTTGTGGAGTTCCAAATGTCATCGATTCCTTCAGGCTGTGAGTCTGTGAGCAGAGTCCTCTGATATCGCTCATGTTTCCTCAATCTTTATGGCTTAGGCACCAAGCCTCTGGGAACTGATATTTGAAAATCCAACCTAGGGTTATTGTTAGGGCCTAAGATCCTGGCAGGCCTTATCTCTTGGCTGCTCATCTGAGCTTCCATGGATCCTGAGTTGAGGGCCTGGGCCATCTGAGTCCCAGAGTCCAGGTTGTTGCAATGATCGCCATTGAAGTTTGTTGTGGCCCCTGCTACTCTGAGGACTTTTCATACCTCCGAATGTCAAGTTTTCCTTCTGCCTGGCAGGTGGAGTCCCATGGTATGGGTCTGGTGTCCTCAGGATATCAGGCTTGGCATCCAGACCTCTGGGGACAGCAGCCCCAAAATCCAACCTATGGTTAGGGTTAGGGGATAGGGTTCCAGAACGCCTGATCTCTCAATGCTGAGGTAAGTTTTGTAGGAGGTTGGGTTGAGGTTGTGGATCATTTTGAGTGTTAGATTCCAGATGGATGTCATATGGTTCATTAAATTTGGGTTTGCCCTTGGTGGGCATGCAGATTTCTGCTGCTCTGAGGGTTTTCTGTAGTTTGAAATGGCACAGTTTCCTGCTGACTGGCTCAGTTAGTCCACTGATATGCCCAACGTGTACCTCATCTTTTCAGCTTGGGGCCAGGCCTCTGGGAACCTAGGGTTGAAAATCCAGCCTGGCATAGGTTTAGCACCTAGGGTTGCTGTAGCCCCAAACTTGGAGCTGTGAGGCGAACTGCCTGTGAGGCTGAGTTGAGGGCCTTAGTTTCAGTGCCAGACTCCAGGAGAGTGTCCAGGGGCCTGCTTAATGGGATTTTGTTCCATGTTAGGTATGCAGATTTCTCCTGCTCTGAGAGTTTCGTCAAGCTCCAAATGTGGTGGTCTCCATTTGGCTGAACAATGGGGTCCTCTGGTATGGGTATGGTGGTCTCAGTCTGTGCTGCTTGGCAACCAGACCTCCAAGCACAGAGACCTGACATTGCAAGCTAGGGTTAACTTTTGGTGAGCGGGGCTAGGCACGCCTGATCCTCCAGCAGTGATTCGAGCTCATGGTGTGCTGAGTTGCAGTTATGCATCTGTCAGAGTGCCCCACAGCAGGTTAGTGTTCAGGGGGCTGCTGAATGTGTGCATGGACCCTGGTAGGGATGCAGATTTTCCCCGCTCTGAAGGTTGTGTGGCACTCAAATGCTGTAGTGTTCTTCTCGTTGCAAGTCAGAATCCTCCGATAGGGCTCAGGTCTCCCCCATCCTTATGACTCGGGGGCCAGGCCTGTGGGGACAGACCCCTGAATATCCTACCCTTAAAGTTAAGACCCAGGGACCCAGCAGGCCCAGTATCTTGGCACTAGGTGGTGACTCCTTGGAGGCTGAGTTGATGGCATGTGTCAAACTGAGTGTCCAATTCCAGGTTGGTGTTATGGGGGCCATTGAATGTGGAAGTGGCCCACAGTGGGCATGCAGATTTCTGCTGCTCTGAGGGTTGTGCCGGTCTCCAAATGCACAGTTTCTGGCAGTCTGGCAAGTTGAGTCCACTGATATGATCCATGTGTACCTAATGTTTATGGTTTGAGGGCCAGTCCAATGGGTAGAGAGTTTGAAAATCTAGGTTATGGTTAGCTTTAGGACGTAGGTGCCCTGCAAGCCCAAGCTTGGAGTGCTGAGACGAGCCGCCCTAGTGGCTGAGTTTAAGGCATAGGTCAGTTTTAGTGCCAGCCTCCATGTGAGTGACCAGTGAGTGCTAATGTGAGCTTTTTCCCTGGTCAGGAAGCAATTGCCTCCCGTTCTGAGGGTTTTGTGTACCTCCAAATGTCATGGTTTCCTTCTTCCTGGCAGGTGGAGTGTCTTTGTAGGGGTTTGGTGTCCCAGTATCTCAGGTGTGGCGCCCAGAACTCAGGGGACAGCAGCCTGTAAATCCAACCTCGGCTTAGGTATAGGGCCTAGGGTTCCAGGAGGACCAATCTCTCAATGCTGAGCTGAGTTACATAGGAGGCTGAGTTGAGGTTGTTTGTCAGTCTGAGTCCTAGATTCCAGGTGGATGTCATGGGGTCCATTGAAATTTGGGGTGGCTGCACGTGGGCATGCAGATTTCCCCCGCTCTGAGGGTTTTCTGAAGCTCCAAATGGCACAGTTTTTGGCTGACTGGCCGGGTGAGCCCAATGTGTACCTCATCTGTGCACCTTGGGAGTCCGGGCTCTGAGAACATAGGGTTGAAAATCCAGTTATGCTTAGGGTTAGGACCTAGGCTCACAGTAGCCCCAAACATGGAGCTGTGAGGTGAGCTGCCTGGGAGGCTGAGTTGACGCCGTTAGTCAGTTTCAGTGTCAGACTCCAGGTGAGTGTCCAGGGGCCTGGTGAATAGGATCTTGTTCCGTTTTAGTCATGCAGATTTCTCCTGCCTAAGCATTTTGTGGAGCTCCAAATGAGGTGGTCTCCATTTCACTAGATGACAGAATCCTCAGGTATGGGTATGGTGGCCTCGGTCTGTGCCACTTGGTGGCCAGGCCTCTGAGCACAGAGATCTCACATTGCAAGCTAGGATTAGCTTTTGGTGCTCGGCGCTTGGCACTCCCAATCCTCCAGCTGTTATTTGAGTTCCTGGCATGCTGAGTTGTGGATGTGCATCTGTCTGAGTGCCCCACAGCAGGTTAGTGTTCAGGGGGCTGCTGAATATGCCCGTGGACCCTGGTAGGGATGGAGATTTTTTCCACTCTAAAGGTTGTGTGGCACTCAAATGTTGTACTGTTCTTCTTTTTGCAAGTCAGAATCCTCCAATGGGGCCCAAGTCTCCCCCGTCCTTATGGCTTGGGGGCCAAGCCTTTGGGGACAGACTACTGAATATCCAACCCAGAGTTAAAGTTAAGACCCAGGGGCCAGGCAGGCCTGATAACTTGGTGCTGGGTGGTGGCTCCTCAGAAGCTGAGTTGAGGGCATGTGTCAATCTGAGTATCCGATTCCAGGTTGGTGTAATTGGGGCCAATGAATGTGGGGGTGGCCCGCAGTGATCATGCATATTTCTGCTGCTCTGAGGGGTTTTCTGGTCTCCAAATGCACAGTATCCAGCAGTCTGGGAGGCTGAATCCGCTGATATGTACCATGTGTACCTAATGTTTATGGATTGAGGGCCAGGCCTCTGGTTAGAGAGGCTTGAAAATCTAGGTGAGGGTTAGCTTGAGGATCTAGCGGCCCTGTAAGCCCGATCTTGATGTCCTGAGGCAAGCTGCTCTGGTGGCTGAGTTTAGGGCATAGGTCAGTTTTAGTGTCAGACTGCAGGTGAGTGACCAGTGGGTGCTAATATGAGCTTTTCCCCTGGTCAGGAAGCAATTTTCTTTTGTTCTGAGTTTCTTTTTGTACCTCCAAATTTAATGGTTTCCTTCTCCCTGGCAGGTCGAGTCCCCTGGTATGGGTCTGGTCTCCTTAGGGTATTGGACTTGGCTCCCAGAACTCTGGGGATAGCAGCCCCAAAATCCAACCTACGGTTAGGGTTAGGGCCTAGGGTTCCAGGAGGCCTGATCTCTCAATGCTGAGGTGAGTTTCCAAAAGGCCGAGTTAAGGTTGTGGGTCAGTCTGAGTGCTAGAATCCAGGTGGATGTCAAAGTGTCCTTTGAAATTTGGGATGGCCCCACAGTGGGAATGCATATTTCTGCTGCTCTTAAGGTTGTCCGGAGCTCCAAATGTCACAGATTCTTGCTGACCGACTGGGTGAGTCCGCGGATATGCTGCATGTTCCCTCATCTGTGCAGCTTGGGAGCCAGGCCTCTGGGAGAATAGGGTTGAAAATCCAGCATAGGGTTAGCGTTAGAGCCTAGGGTCACAGTAGCCCCAGAACTGGAGTTGTGAGGCCAGATGCCTGGGAGGTTGAGTTGAGGCCATTGGTCAGTTTCAGTGCCAGATCCAGGTGAGTGTCCAGGGGCATGCTGAGTATGATCTTTTCCCGTGTGAGGCATGCTGATGTCTCCTGCTCTGAGGGTTTGATGGAGTTCTAAATGTCACAGTTTCCTTATGGGTTGTAGGCAGAATACTCTGATAGGACTCATGTGCCCGCAATCTCTATGGCTTGGGGGCCAGACCTCTGGGGAAAGGTCTGAAAATGCAATCCTATGTTAGGGTTAGGTCCTAGGGGTGCAACAGGCCTGATCTCCTGACGCTGAGTCGAACTCCCTAAGGGGATGAGTTGAGGGCGTGGGTGTGTCTGATTGCATGCCTCCAGGGTAGAGTCCAGGGGCTGCTGAACGTCAGGCTGTCCCCACGTAGGCATGCAGCTTTCACACATGCTGAGGGTTTTGTAGGAACTCCTAGTGTTATGATTTCCTTCTGGCTGGAAGGTGGAGTTCTCTGATAGGAATCAGGTGTCCCCAATCTCTAGGACTTGGGTCCCAGGCCTCTGGGGACAGAAGCACAACAAGCCAACCTAGGGTTAGGGTTAGGGCCTAGGGGCCTGGCAGGCCCTATCTCTCCACACTGAACTGAAGGCGTGGATCAGCCTGAGTGCGAGACTCCAAGTTGGTGTCATGGGGGCCGTGGAATGGTGTGCTGGCCCCCAATGGGTATGGAGATTTCAGCTGCTCTGAATGTTTGGCAGAGTTCCAAATGGCATGCTTTCACGCTGGCTGGATTGCTGAGTCCACTGATATGCCTCATATGCACCTAATCTCTATGGCTTGGGTGCCAGGCCTCTGGATACAGAAGCTTGAAAATCCAACCTAGGGTTAGGCCCTGCAGTCACAACCTTGCAGGGCTGAGGCGAGCTCCCTGGATGACTGAGTTTAGGGCTTGGGTCAGCTTCAGTGCCAAAGTCCAACTTAGTGTCTAGGGGGCTGCTGAATATGATACTGTTTTCTGGGATGCATGCTGATTTCTCCAGCTCTGAGGGTTTTGCATAGCTCCAATTGGCATGGTTAGAATTTGCCTGGCAGGTCAAGTTCTCTGGTATATAATGGATTCCTTCTGCCTAGCAGGTGGAGTCCCATGATATGGGTATGGTGTCCTCAGGTTACGGGCTTGGCACCCAGACCTCTGGAGACAGCAGTCCCAAAATCCAACCTGCGGTTAGGGTTAGGGCCTAGGTTTACGGGAGGCCCAATCTCTCAATGCTGAGCTGAGTTTCTGAGAAGGCTGAGTTAAGGTTGTGGGTAAGTGTGAGTGCTAGACTCAGGTTGATGTCATAGGGTCTGTTGAAATTTGGGGTGGCCCCATGGTGAGCATGCAGATTTCTCTGCTCTGACGGTTTTCTGAAGGACCAAATGGCATGGTTTCCTCCTGACTGGCTCTGTGAGTCCACTGATAGTTCCAATGTGTACCTCATCTGTGCAGGTTGGGGGCCAGGCCTCGGGGAACATAGGGTTGAAAATCCAGCCAAAGGTTAGGATTAAGTCCTAGGGTCGCAGTAACCCTGAACATGCTGCTGTGAGGTGAGCTCCCTGGGAGGCTGATTTGAGGTTGTTGGTCAGTTTCAGTGCCAGACTCCGGGATAGTGTCCAGGGTCCTGCTGAATAGGAGTTTGTTCCATGTTAGGCATGCAGATTTCACCTGCTGTGAGGGTTTTGTGGAGCTCCTAATGGCACCCTTTCCTGCTGACTGGCTATGTGAGTCCACTGATGTGCCCAATGTGTGCCTCATCTGTGCAGCTAGGGGGCCAGGCTCCTAGGAACATAGGGTTGAAGTCCAGCCTAGGCTTAGTGTTAGGGACTGGGGTCGCAATAGCCCCGAACTTGGAGCTGTGAGGCAAGCTGCCTGGGAGGCTTAGTTGAGGCTCTTGGTCACTTTCAGTGCCAGACTCCAGGTAAGTGTCCAGGGGCCTGATGAATAGGGTCTTGATCCATGTTAGGCATGCAGATTTCTCCTGCTCTGAGGGTTTTGTGGATTTGAAATGTGGTGGTATTCCTCTGGATAGATGATGGAGTCCTCTGTTATGGGTATGATGTCCTCAGTCTGTTCATCTTGGTGGCCAGGCCTCTGGGCACAGAGACCTGACATTGCATGCTTTGGTTAGCTTTTTGTCCTTGGGGCTCAGCAGGCCCAATCCACCAGCACTGATTCGAACTCCTGGCATGCTGAGTTGAGGACTTGCATCTGTCTGAGTGCCGACATCATGTTAGTGTTCAGGGGGCTGCTGATTATGCACATGGACCAGGTAGCGATGCAGATTTTTCCTGCTCTGAAGGTTGTGTGATGCTCAAATGTTGTAGTGTTCTCATTGCAAGTTGTAATGATTTGATAGGGCCCAGGTGTCCCCTGTCCTTATGGCTCTGGGGACAGACACCTGAAAATCCAACCTAGTGTTAAAGTTAGGATCCAGGGGCCCTTCAGCCCTGATATCTTGGCGCTATGTGGTGATACACTGGAGGCTGAGTTGAGGGCATGTGTCAATCTGAGTGTCCGATTCCAGGTTTGGTGAAATGGAGGCTGTTGAATGTGGTGGTGTTCCAGGGTGGGCATGCAGATTTCTGCTGCTCTGAGGGTTTTGTGGAGCTCCAAATGTGGTGGTATTCCTCTGGATAGATGATGGAGTCCTCTGGTATGGGTGTGGTGCCCTAGTTGTTCATCTTGGTGGCCAGGCCTCTGGGCACAGAGACCTAACATTGCAAGCTTGGGTTGGCTTTTGGTCCTTGGGACTTGGCAGGCCTGATCCTCCAGCGTTGACTCAGACTCCTGGCGTGCTAAGTTGAGGACGTGCATCTGTCCTAGTGCCAACATCATTTTAGTGTTCAGGGGGCTGCTGATTACGCACGTGGACCTGGTAGCGATGCAGATTTTTCCTGCTGTGAAGGGTGTGTGGCACTCAAATGTTGCAGTGTTCTTCTCGTTGCAAGTCGGAATCATGTGATAGGGCCCAGGTGTCCCCTGTCCGTATGGCTTGTGGCCCAGGACTCTGGGGACAGACACCTGAATATCCAACGTAGGGTTAAAGTTAGGACCCAGGGGCCCTGCAGCCCCGATAACTTGGCGCTATGTTGTGATACATTGGAGGCTGAGGTGAGGGCATGTGTCAATCTGAGTGTCTGCTTCCAGGTTGGTGTAATGGGAGCTGTTGAATGTGGGTGTGGCCCAGAGTGGGCATGCAGATTTTTGCTGCTGTGAGGGTTGTGCCGGTGTCCAAATGCACAGTTTCTGGCAGTCTGGCAGGCTGAGTTCACTGATATGTCCCTTGTGTATCCAATGTTTATGGCTTGAGGGCCAGGCATCTAGTTTGAGAGCCTTGAAAATCTAGGTGAGGGTTAGCTTGAGGACCTAGGACCCTGCAAGCCCGATCACCTGAGGCAAGCTTCTCTGATGGCTGAGTTTAGGGCGTAGATCAGTTTTAGTGCCAGACTGCAGGTGAGTGACCAGTGGGTGCTTATATGAGCTTTCCCCCTTGTCAGGAAGCAATTTTCTCCTGTTCTGAGTTTTTTTTTTGTACCTCCCAATGTAATGTTTTCCTTCTTCTGGGCAGGTGGAGTCCCATTGTATGGGTCTGGTATCCTCAGGCTATCGGGCTTGGCGCCCAGGCCTCTGGGACAGGAGCCCCAAAATCCAACCTACAGTTAGGGTTAGGACTTAGGGTTCTGGGAGGCCCAATATCTCAAAGTTGAGCTGAGTTTCTAGAAGGCTGAGTTAAGGTTATAGTTCAGTGTGAGTGCTAGACTCCAGGTTGATATTATCAGGTCTTTTGAAATTTGAGGTGGTCCCTCAGTCAACATGCAGATTTCTGCTGCTCTGAGGGTTTTGTGGAGCTCCAAATGGCACTATTTCTTGCTGACTGGCTATGTGAGTCCCCTGATATGCCCAATGTGTACCTCATCTGTGCAGCTTGGGCACCAGGCCTCTGGGAACATAGGGATGAAATCTAGCCTAGGCTTAGGGTTAGGGCCTGGGGTCACAGTAGCCCTGAACTTGGAGCTGTGAGGCGAGCTGCCTTGGAGGCTTAGTTGAGGTGGTTGGTCAGTTTCAGCACCAGACTCCAGGTGAGTGTCCAGGGGCCTGCTGAATAGGATCTTGTTCCGTGTTAGGCATGCAGATTTCTCCTGCTCTGAGACTTTTGTGGATTTGAAATGTGGTGGTGTCCCTCTGGATAGGCAACAGAGTCCACTGGTATGGGTATGGTGTCCTCAGTCTGTTTGTCTTGGCGGCCAGGCCTCTGGGCACAGAGACCTGACATTGCAAGAAGCTAGGGTTAGCTTTGGTCCTCGGGGCTCAGCGGTCCAGTCCTCCAGCACTGATTCAAACTCCTGATGTGCTGAATTGAAGACTTGCATCTGTCTGAGTGCTGACATCATGTTAGTGTTTGGGGGGCTGCTGATTATGCACATGGACTTGGAAGCGATGCAGATTTTTCCCACTCTGAAGGTTGTGTGGTGCTCAAAGGTTGTAGTGTTCTGCTGTTGCAAGTCGGAATCATCTGATAGGACCCAGATGTCCCCTGTATTTATGGCTCTGGGGATAGGCCTCTGGGGACAGAACCCTGAATATCTAACCTAGGGTTAAAGTTAGGGCCCAGGGGACCTTCAGCCCCAATAACTCGCGCTAAGTGTTTACACATTGGAGGCTGAGTTGAGGGCATGTGTCAATCTGAGTTGGTGAAATGGGGCCTGTTGAATGTGGGGGTGTTCCAGAGTGGATATGCAGGTTTTTGCTGCTCTGAGGGTTGTGCCGGTCTCCAAATGCACAGTTTCTGGCAGTCTGATAGACTGAGTCCACTCATATGTCCCATGTGAATCTAATGTTTATGGCTTGAGGGCCAGGACTCTGGTTGGAGAGGCTTGAAAATCTAGGTGAGGTTTAGCTTTAGGACCTAGGAGCCCTGCAAGCCCAATCTTGACGTCCTGAGGCGAGCTGCTCTGATGGTTGAGTTTAGGGCATAGGTCAGTTTTAGTGCCAGGGTGTAGGTGAATGACCAGTGGGTGCAAATGTGAGATTTTCTCCTGGTCAGGAAGCAATTTTCTCCTGTTCTGAGTTTTTTTGTACCTCCAAATGTAATGGTTTTCTTCTGCCTGGTAGGTGGAGTCCCATGGTATGGGTCTGATGTTCTCAGAGTATTGGGCTTGGCACCCAGACCTCTGGGGACAGCAGCCCTAAAATCCAACCTACGGTTAGGGTTTGGGTCTAGGGTTCCAGGAGGTCTGATCTCTCAACGGTGAGCTGCATTTCTTAGAATTCTGAGTTAAGGTTGTGGGTCAGTGTGAGTGCTAGACTCCAGATTGATGTCATAGGGTCCATTGAGATTTGGGGTGGCCCCACGGTGGGCATGCAGATTTCTGCTGCTCTGAGGGTTTTGTGGAGCTCCTAATGGCACCGTTTCCTGCTGACTGGCTGTGTGAGTCCACTGATATGCCCAATGTGGACCTCATCTGTGCAGCTTGGGGGCCAGGCCTCTGGAAACATAGAGTTGAAAATCCAGCCGAGGGTTAGGATTAGGTCCTAGGGTCGCAGTAGCCCTGAACTTGGAGCTGTTGAGGCGAGCTGCCTTTGAGGCTGAGTCGACGCCGTTGGTCAGTTTCAGTGCCAGACTCCAGGTGAGTGTCCAGGGGCCTGCTGAATAGGATCTTGTTCTGTGTCAGGCACACAGATTTCTCTTGCTCTGAGAGTTTTGTGGAGCTCCCAATGTCATGTTCTCCTTCTGCCTGACAGGTGGAGTCCCCTGTTATGGGTTTGGTGTCCTCAGTCTATCGGGTTTGGCACCCAGGCCTCTGGGGTCAAAAGCACCTAATTCTAACCCACAGTTAGGGTTAAGGCCTAGGGTTCCGGGAGGCCCGAGTTCTCAACGCTGAGCTGAGTTTCCTCAGAGGCTGAGTTGAAGTTGTGGGCCAGTCTGAGTGCTAGACTACATGTGGATGTCATAGGTTCCATTGAAATTTAGGGTGACCCCACAGTGGGCATGCAGATTTCTGCTGCTCTGAGCATTTTGTGGAGCTCCAAATGGCATGGTTTCCTGCTGACTGGCTGGTTGAATCCACTCATATGTTCCATGTGTACCTCATCTGTGCAGCTTGGGGGCCAGGCCTCTGGGAACATAGGGTTGAAAATCCAGCCTACCCTTAGGGTTAGGTCCTAGGGTCGCAGTAGCCCCGAACTTGGAGCTGTGAGGCAATCTGCCTGTGAGGCTGAGTTGAGGCCATTGTTCAGTTCAGTGCCAGACTCCAGGTGAATGTCCAGGGGCTTGCTGAATAAGATCTTGTTCTGTGTTAGGCATGCAGATTTCTCCTATTCTGAGGGTTTTTCCAGTGCTCCAAATGTGGTGTTATCCCTCTGGCTAGTCCTGTGCTATGCGTATGGTGTCCTCAGTCTTTTCGGCTTGGCTGCCAGGCCTCTGGGTTCAGACACTTGACATTGCAAGCTAGGATTTGCTTTTGGTCCTTGGGCTCAGCAGGCCTGTTCCTCCAGTGCTGATTTGAGCTCCTGGCCTGCTGACTTGAGGACCTGCATTTGTCAGAGTGCCCGACAGCAGGTTATTGTTCAGGGGGCTGCTGAATATGTGCGTGGACCCTGGTAGGGATGCAGACTTTTCCCGATCTGAAGGTGGTGTCACGCTGGAATGCTCTAGTGTTCTTCTGGTTGCAAGTCGGAAACCTAAGATAGGGCCCAATTCTCCCCCATCCTTATGGCTTATGGGCTCTAGGGCCAGACACCTAAATATCCAACCTAGGGTTAAAGTTAGGACACAGGGGTCCTGCAACCCCAATATTTTGGCGCTAGGCAGTGACACATTGGAGGCTGAGTTGAAGGCATGTGTCAATCTGAGTGTCCGATTCCAGGTTGCTATAATAGGGGCTGTTGAATGTAGGTGTGGCCCAGAGTGGGCATGCAGATTTTTGCTGCTCTGAGGGTTGTGCCAGTCTCCAAATGCACAGTTTCTGGCAGTCTGGCAGGCTGAGTCCACTGATATGTCCCATGTGTATCTAATGTTTATGGCTTGAGGGCCAGGCATCCAGTTAGAGAGGCTTGGAAATCTAGGTGAGGGTTAGCTTTAGGACCTAGGGGTTCTGCACGCACAATCTTGGAGTGCTGAGGTGAGCTGCCCATGTCGCTGAGTTTAGGGCATAGATCAGTTTTAGTGCCAGACTCTAGGTAAGTGAGTTCTAGGTTCTAACCCTGAGCTTTTCCCCTGGTCCAAAAGCATTTTCTGAGGGTTTTGTGTACCTCTAAATGTCATGGTTTCCTTCTGCCTGGCAGGTGGAGTCCCCTGCTATGGGTCTGGTGTCCTCAGTCTATCGGGCTTGGCGCCTGAACCTCTGGGCAGTTAAGCCCCTAAATCCAATCTAGGGTTATGGTTAGGGACTAGGGTTTCAGGAGGAACAAGCTCTCAACACTGAGCTGAGTTCCTTAGGCAGATGAGTGGAGGTTGTGTGTCAGTCTGAGTGCTGGGCTTCAGGTGGATATCATACGGTCTGTTGAAATTTGGGGTGGCCTCATGGCGGGCACACAGATTTCTTCTGCTCTGAGGGTTTTCCAGAGCTCCAAATGGCATAGTTTACTGCTGGCTGGCTGGGTGAGTCCACTGATATGGCCAGTTTGTACTCACCTGTGCAGCTTGGGAGCCAGGCCTCTGGGAACATAGGGTTGAAAATCCAGCCAAGGGTTAGGATTAGGGCCTAGGTTCACATTAGCCCCAAACTTAGAGCTGTGAGGCGAGCTGCCTGGGAGGCTGAATTGAAGCTGTTTGTCGTTTTCAGTGCCAGACTCCAGGTGAGTGTCCAGGGTCCTGCTGAATAGGATCTTGTTCCATGTTAGGCATGCAGATTTCTCCTGCTCTCAGAGTTTTGTGGAGTTCCAAATATGGTGGTGTCCCTCTCACTAGAGGATGGAGTACTCAGGTATGGGTATGGTGTCCCCTGTCCGTGTGGCCTGGAGGAAAGGATTCTGGTCACAGAGACCTACCAATGCAACCTAGGATTAGTTTTGGTCCTCGGGGCGCCCCAGGCCTGATCTCCAGCACAATGATTCGAGCTCCTGCTGTGCTGAGTTGAGGATGTGCATCTATCTGAGTGCCCAACAGCACATTAGTGTTCAGGGGGATGCTGAATATGTGGTGGACCCTTGTAGGGATGAAGATTTTTCCCTGCTCTGAAGGTTGTGTGGCGCTCAAATGCTGTAGCGTTCTTGTTGCAAGTTAGAATCCTCCGATAGGGCCCATGTCTCCCCCATCTATATGGCTTGTGGCCCAGGACTCTGGGGACAGACACCTGAATATCCAACCTAGGGTTAGTGTTAAGACCTGGGTGCCTGGCAGCCATGAGATCTTGGTGCTGGGCTGTGACCCCTTGGAGGCTGAGTTGAAGTCATGTGTCTATCTGAGTGAGCAATTGCAGGTTGCTTTAATGGGGGCCATTGTATGTGGGGGTAGCCCACAGTGGGCATGCTGATTTCTGCTGCTCTGAGGGTTTTGCCCATCTCCAAATGCACAGTTTCCGGCAATCTGGCAGGCTGAGTCCACTGATATGTCCCATGTGTATCTAATGTTTATGGCTTGAGGGCCAAGCATCTAGTTTGAGAGCCTTGAAAATCTAGGTGAGGGTTAGCTTGAGGGCCTAGGGCCTTGCAAGCCCGATATTGACGTCCTGAGGCAAGCTGCTCTGATGGCTGAGTTTAGGGCATAGATCAGTTTTAGTGCCAGACTGCAGTGAGTGACCCATGGGTGCTACATGTGAGCTTTTTCCCTGTTCAGGAAACAAATATCTCCTGTTCTGAGGGTTTTGTGTACCTCCAAATATTATGATTTCCTTTTGATGGGCATGGGTATGGTATGGGTCTGGTTCCCTCAGTCTACTGGGCTTGGTGCCCAGGCCCCTGAGGAGCCCCCAAATCCAGCCTAGGGCTAGGGTAAGGTCCTAGGGGTCTGGGTGCCACATCTCTCGTCACTGAACTGAACTTCATTGGAGGCAGAGTTGAGGGCACGGGTCAGTCTGAGTTCCAGACTCCAGGTTGGTGTCATGGGGTCCATTGAAATTTTGGGTAGTCTAGGTTGGTCATGCAGGTCTTCTGCTCTGAGTGTTTTTTGGAGCTCCAAGTGGCATGGTTTCCCAGTGACTGGCAAGGTGAGTCCACTGATATGCCCCATGTGACCCTATCTCTGCAGCTTGGGGGCCAGAACTCTGGGAACATAGGATTGAAAATCTAGCCCAGAGTTGAGGTTAGGACCTAGCATCCCAGGAGCCCAGAACTTGGAGCTGTGAGGCGAGGTGCCCTGGATGCTGAGTTGAGGCTATTGGTCAGTTTCAGTGTCATACTCCAGGTGAGTGTCCAGGTCCTGCTGAATATGATCTTCTTCTCTATTAGGCATGCAGATTTCACCTGCTCTGAGGGTTTTGTGGAGTTGCAAATGTGATGGTTTCCTTGTGAGTGCTAGGCAGAATACTCCAATATGACTCATTCACCCACAATCTCTATGGCTTGGGAGCCTGCTCTCTGGGGAAAGATGTCTGAAAATGCAATCTAGGGTTAGGGTTAGGTCCTAGGGACCCAACATGCCCAATCTCCTGATGCTGAGGTGAGCTACCTGGGGGGCTCAGTTTAGGGCATGCATCTGTCTGAGTGCCTGATTCCAGGTTAGTGTTCAGGGGACTGCTGAACATGTGGGTGTCTCCTGGTAGGCATGCAATTATTTCCTGCTTTTAGTGTTTGTGGAGCTCCAAATTGTTGGTATCTTTCTGACTACTTGGCAGCATCCTTTGTATGGGTATTGTGTCCTCTGTCTGTGCGGCTTGACCTAACGGCTTTTGGGATTAGATGCTTGACTTTGCAACCTAGGTTAGGGTTAGGTCCTTGGGGCTCAGCAGGTCCGATCATCCTGGAATGATTTCAGCTCCCTCAGTGGCTGACATGAGGACATGCGTCTCTGATTGCCTAACGACAGGTTAGTGTCCAGGGGGCTGCTGAATGTGGGCGTGTCCCTAGTAGAGATTCAGATTTCTCTGGCTCTGAAGCTTGTGTCATGCTCCAAATGCAGTAGTATCCTTCTCACTGCAAGTCATTATCCTCTGATATGGGTCAGATCTCCCCCATCCTTATGGTTTGGAAGCCAGGCCTCTGGGGACAGATACCTGAATATCCAACTTAGGGTTAGAGTTAGGACATAGGGGCCCTGCAGGCCTGATATCTTGGTGCTGGGCTGTGACTCCTTGGAGGTTGAATTAAGGGCATGTGTCTTTCTGAGTGTCCGATTCCAGGTTGTTTAATTGGGACCATTGAAAGTGAGGGTGGCCCACAGTGGGCATGCAGATTTCTGTTGCTCTCAGGGTTTTTCTGGTTTCCAAATGGCACAGTTTCCAGCAGTCTAGCAGGCTGAGTCCACTGATATGTCTCATGTGTACCTAATGTTTATAGCTTCAGGGCCAGGCCTCTGGGTAGAGAGGCTTGAAAATCTAGTTTGGGGTTAGGGTTAGGGTTAGGACCTAGGGGCCCTGCAAGCCCAATCTTGGAGTGCTCAGGCGAGCTGCCAAGGTGTCTTTTAGGGCACTGATCAGATTTAGTGCCAGACTCCATGTCAGTTACCAGCGGCTGCTGGGTGTGAGCTTCTTCCCTGGTCAGTAAGCAGATTTATCCTGCTCTGAGGGTTTTGAGTACCTCCAAATGTCATGGTTTCATTTTGTCTGGTAGGCTGAGTCTCCTGGTATGGGGCTGATGCCCTCAATCTGTTCGGCTTAATGCCCATGCCTCTGGGGAGCTAAGATCCAATACCCAACCTAGGTTTAGGGTTACAGCCCAGGGGCCTGAGAAGCCTGGTATCCTGCCACTGAGCTGAGCTTTCTACAGGGCTGAGTTGAGTGTGTGGGTCACTCTGAGTGCCAGAAGCCTGGTATCCTGCCGCTGAGCTGAGCTTCCTACAGGGCTGAGTTGAGTGTGTGGGTCACTCTGAGATTCCTTGTTGGTGTCATGGGTTCTATTAAAATTTGGGGTGTTCCCATGGTGGGCATGCAGATTTCTGCTGCTCTGAGTGATTTGCAGCTCCAAGTGGCACAGTTTCTTGCTGACTGGCAGGTTGAGTCCACTGATGTATCCCAAGTATACCCCACCCATGCTGCTTAAGGGTCACTCGTCTGGGAACATAGGGTTGAAAATCCAACCTAGGTTTAATTTTAGGAACTAGGGGCCCTTCAGACCCCAACCTGGATTGCTGAGGTGAGCTGCATTGTGCAGTCCCCACCACTCTCCCTGGCCAGGTTAGCACTTTGTTCAGCCTCGGAAGATATTCCTGGAGACCCTTCCCACCTCCCACGTGGCAGGCATCTCAGCATCACCTCCTGGGGGGTGAGATTTTCCCAAATCCTCAGGATGCTGGGACCGAGAACTCTGGCAGGTGGGAGGTCGTTCTCCTCTCCTGAGGCTTGTAATGCTTTATGGGTAATTTGTGCCCATATTCCCGGGCTTCCGGCTGAGTTCTCCTGGGGGTTGAACTGACAGAACTTCCTCCTGTGCCGTGTTGGGAACCAACACTGCCCCACTATTGGTGTCTTTACCTGCAGCTCTCCTGTGCAGCCCATGGCAGGGGGATAATGTGCAGCCTCATCCAGCGTCTCACCCTGGAGCTCAGAGTGGCCACCCATGTGTGTCAGTTGTAGTGACCCATCGCTAGCAACCCTCACTGTGCAGCCCAGCATTGCATCCAGCCATGACAAGTGCCTGGTGCCCGTTTCCTGCCTCCTGCATGGCAGGTAGCCCAGCACCGCCTTTGGTGGTTCCAGGCAGCCAAGCCACAATGTCTCCGTATGTGGTCCTTGCAGCTCGCCCTAGAGGGCACTCACCAGGTCCGGGCTGAGCTCTGATGTTACCCAGTCAGAGGTCCTGTGGTTTCCTGAGTTGTCACAAGCTTTGGACTGAGGTCTTTGATGATGGGGATACAGCTCATCCACACCTGGAATAATTTCCCACAGGATTAAGGCAGAGTCCTCAAAGCTTGGGAGTGACCCCCTGCCTCTCCTTGCTTTTTCGGGCTTCTTGAAACATATTCTTTTGATACTTCTATACAAATCAAAGGGCTTGAAATTTGTGGTGGCCCTGCATGTTCATGCAGATTTCTGCTACTCCGACTGGTTGGAGGAGCCCCAAATGGCAATTTCCTCTGGTGACCGGTGAGTCCACTGGTTTTGCTCATATGTACCTAATCTTTACATGTTTGGGAGAGTCCTCTGTGTGCAGAGGCCTGAAAACCAAAACTACAATTAGGGTTATGACCTAGGGGCCTTGCAAGCACAAACTGCAGGGCTCATGGGAGTTCCCTGTGTGGCTCTGTTTAGGGCTTTGGTCAGTTTCAGTGCCATTCTCCAGGTTAGTATCCATGGGTGGATAGAGAAGTCTGAAGTTTCAACTTAGGGTTAGGTTTCAGGCCTAGGGGCCCATCAGGCCCTATCTTCCAACGTGTCATCAAGCTCCCTTGGGGGCTGAGTTAAGGGCATGGGTCTGTCTGAGTACATGTCTCCAGGTTAGAGTCCAGGGGGCTGCTGAATGTCTGGCTCCCCCTGGCAGGCAGGTAGCTGTCACATGTGCTGCAGATATTGTGGAGCTCCAAATGTCATGATTTCCTTCTGGCTGGAAGGCGGAAATATGAATCATATGACCCCAGTCTCTATGAAGCCCAACAATCCAACCTAGGGTTACGGTTAGGGCCTAGGAGCTGGCAGGCCCTATCTCTCCACACTGAGCTGAGGGTGTGGGTCATCCTGAGTGCGAGACTCCAAGTTGGTGTAATGGGCCTGTTGCATGCTAGCCTCCAGTGGGTATGCAGATTTCAGTGTTCTGAATGTTTGGCAGAACTCCAAATGGCACGGTTTCTTGCTGGCTGGCTTGCTGAGTCCACTGATATGCTTTATGTGAACCTAATCTCTTTGGCTTGGGGGTGAGGCCTCTGGGTACAGAAGCTTGAAAATCCAACCTATGGTTAGAGTTAGGACCTAGTGGCCCTGTGAGCCCATTCTTGCAGCATTTTGGCAAGCTGCCTGGGGGACTATGTTTAGTGCTTTGGTCAGCTTCAGTGCCAAAGTTCAGTTTAGTGTCTAGGGGGTTGCTGAATGTGATATTGTTCTCTGGTATACATCCTGATTTCTCCAGCTTTGAGTTTTTTTTTAAAGATTTTATTTATTTATTTGACACAGAGAGAGATCACAAGTAGGCAGAGAGGCATCAGAGAGAGAGGAGGAAGCAGGTTCCCTGCTGAGCAGAGAGCCCGATGCGGGCCTTGATCCCAGGACCCTGAGATCATGACCTGAGCTGAAGGCAGAGGCTTTAACCCACTGACCCACCCAGGCACCCACTTTGAGGGTTTTGCATATCTACAATTGTCATGGTTTACTTTTGGCTAGCAGGTGTAGTTCTCTGGCATGGGTCTGGTGTCCTCCATTCATGGGCCTTGGGCCCCAGGAGTCTGGGTCCAGAATCCTGAAATTCCAAACTAGGGTTACGGTTAGCTCCTAGGGGTTTTGCAGGCTCGTTCTTCAGTTTGAGTTGAGCTCCCTAGGGGGCTTAGTTGAGAGTGTGTGTGTGTTTGAGTGCCTGAATACAAGATATTGTCCATCATGCTGCCGAATGTCGTGATGTCCCCTGGTAAGCATGCCGGTTTGACCTCTCTGACTGTTTTGTGGAGTTTAGAATATTATGGTTTCCATTTGTATGCCATGTGGAGTCCTCTGGTGTGAGTCTTGGGTCCTCAGTCTGAGGCTCTTGGGACCATTAATTGGTTACAGCTGGCTGTTCTCACTTGGATTGGACTGATGTCTCTGGATATGTGGATGCAGGTCCCCAGAGGCCTGGAGAATTTCCGCTCGAGTGTGCAGTGGCGACCTTCTGCCCTCCACCCCCCAAGGTCAGGATTGCGTGCACCCATCCACTGTCCTTTACCTGCATTCTAAAATGTGTTCTCACTAGTTTTCTACCCAAATCCAAAAGATTTGGGCAGCTCAGCATTGCTTCCAGCCATGGCAGGCATGCCCGGTGCCCCTTCCCACCTCCCGCGTGGCATACAGCTCGGGTCCATCCCCAAGGGAAACAGGCAGCCAAGCCTTGTCATGCCCAGTCTGGGCATGTATCTCCTACCGCAGCCGCCCTTCAGTCTCTGGTGACAGTAGACTGTGGGGCCTCTCCCCATGGCCTCTTCAATGGCAGCCCTGCTGTGCCCCCAGCCTCAGTTCTCAGCACTGGCCCTCCAAGGAGCTCCACTGGGTCCCTGCCTAGCTCTCATGGGACCTGGCCAGAGGTCCTGTGGTTTCCTTGGGTTCCTTCTGGCCTGGACGGGCATCTCGGGAGGCTTGGACTGAGGTCTTTGGAGATGGGGACCCAGATCCTTTGAAGTCTGGAGAATTTCTGCTCGAGGTGTTGCAGCGAACTTCCGCACCCCATCCCTCCAGGGTCGGGATAGTGCACATCCGTCCACTCTCATTCACCTGCATCCTGAAATGCAGTCTCATGAGTTTTCTACCCAGATCCAAACGATTCCAGTAGATATCTCATGAGAATTTCCCCAGGCCTCAGGACCTTGGGACTGAGACCTCTGGGCAGTTGGTGGACATTTTCCTCTCCCGAGACTCGGGTCATGTAATGGGCAATTTCTGCCCAGGTTCCTGGTCAGCTGTGGGAGTGCTCCCAGGTTTTGGACAGAGGTAGGCCCCGCCATGCCATGTCGGGGACCAACACTGCCCTAGCACCCAGTGTCTCTCTGTGCATCTACTCTGTGCATCCTGTGGTGGGTGGATGATGTGCAGCCTCGTCCAGTGTCATGCCCTGGAGCTCAGTGCCACCTCCTGTGGCCCCAACCTGCATTTTCCCATCTTCATCACCTCTCCCTGGGCAGCTCCACACTGCGTCCAGCTGTGGCAGGTGTACCTGGTGCCCCTTTCCTCCTCCTGTGTGGCAGTTCAGCACTGCCCCCGGGGCAACCTTCAGGAAAGCTGAATTCTCTCCAGTCACTTTTATTGCCCATCACCCTTGGTAGCACTCCCTGGGTCCGGGCTTAGCTCTCATTTTACGTGGCCAGAGGTCCCGTGTTTTCCCCGAGTTCTCTCCCATCTCTAAAGGAGTATTCATGAGCTTTGGACTGAGGTCTCCAATGATGTGGCCATAGCTCCTCGAGACCTGGAATAATTTCCCAGGGGATTTTGGCCGAGACCTGAGAAAGTTGTGTTTGATCCCTGCCCCTCCTTGTCCTCACAGGCTTCTTGAAATGTGTTCTTTCTAGATTTCTATGCAAACCCAAGGAATGGAAATGTATGGTGATCCTGTGTGTTCAGGCAGATTTCTCCTGCTCCACCTGTTTGGTGGAGCCCCAAATGGCAGTTTCCTGCTGGCCACCAGTGAGTCTACTGGTATTGCTCATCTGTACCTCATCTCTATAGTTTTGGGGACAGGCGTCTGGATACAGAGGCCTTAAAATTGAAACTTCAGTTAGGCTTATGACCTAGGGGCCCTGTATGCCCAAACTGCAGTGCACTGGGAAGCTCCCTGTGTGGCTCAGTTTAGGGCTTTGGTCAGTGTCAGTGCCAGTCTCCAGTTTAGTAACCATGGGGCAGCTGAATGTGACGTTGTTCTCTTGTAGGTAATCTGATTTCTCCTGCTAGAGGGTTTTGCTTAGTTCCAAGTGACATGGTTATCGCTTGGCTGGCAGGCAGAATTCTCTGGTATGGATCTGGAGTCCTCAATCTGTGGCTTTTCAGCCCAGGCTTCTGGGTAAAGAAGCCTGAAATTCTAAACAAGAGTTAGGGTTAGTTCCTAGGAGTTTGGCCATCTTGAAATTCCAGTGCTGTTGCCCTCCCTCGTATTGTGTTGAAGGCGTGTGTTTATCTGAGTGTCTGACTCTTGGTTATTGTCCAGGGAGATGCTGAATGTCGGGATGTCCCCTAGTAGGCATGCAGATTTTTCTTGGTCTGAGGGTTTTGTGGAGCTCCAAAAGACATGGTTTCCTCTTCTTTGGCCTGCGGAGTCCTCTGGCATGGGTCTGGTGTCCTCAATCCATCAGGCTTGGGGTTCAGGACTGTGGGTACAGAAGTCTGAAATTTCAGCTTAGGGCTAGGTTTCAGGCCTCGGAGCCCACTAGGCCAAATCTTCCAATGTGCAGTCTAGCTCCCTTGGGGGATGAGTTGAGGGTGTGGTTCTGACTGAATGAACCCCTCTAGGTTAAAATCCAGGGACCAAATGTGGGGCTGTCCCCCGGTAAGCATGCAGCTTTCACACGTTCCAAGAGTTTTGAGGAGCTCCAAATGTCACAATTTCCTTCTGGCTGGAAGGCAGAGTTGTCTGATATGAATCATGTGATCTCAATCTCTAGGACTTGGGGACCGAGGCCCAACAATCCAATCTAGGATTAGGGTTAGGGCCTAGGGCCCAGGCCCTATCTTGCCATGCTGAACTGAGGACGTGGGTCAGCCTGAGTGCGAGACTCCAAGTTTCTGTCGTGGGGGCCATTGAATGGTATGGTGGCCTCCAGTGGGTGTGCATATTTCAGCTGCTCTCAATGTTTGGCAGAGCTCCAAGTGCCACGGTTTCCTGCTGGCTGGCTTGCTGAGTCCACTAATATACCTCCTGTGCATCTAACCCCTATGACTTGGGGGCCAGGCCTCTAGTTAGAGAAGTTTGAATATCCAATTTAGGGTTAGGGTTAGGACCTAGGGGCCCTGCAAGCCCACCTTGCAGATCTGCAGCAAGCTCCCTGGGTGACTGAGTTTAGGGCTTTGGTCAGCTTTGGTGCCAAACTCCAGTTTAGTGTGCAGGGGGCTGCTGAGATAACATTGTTTTCTGGTATGCATGCTGATTTCTCCAGCTCTGAGGGTTTTGCATAGCTCCAATTTTCATAGTTCACTTTTGGCTGGCAGGTGAAGTTCTCTGGTATGGGTCCATCTGTAGGCCTTGAGGCCCAGGGGTCTGGGTACAGAATTCTGAAATTCCAAACTAGGGTTAGGGTGAGCTCCTAGGGATTCGACAGGCCCCATCTTGAGCCCTGAGTTGAGCCCCCTAAGGGGCTGAGTTGAGGGCATGTATTTGTCTGAGTGCCCGAATCAAGGATATGGTCCAGTGTGCTGCCAAATGCCATGATGTCCCCTGGTAATCATGCCCATTTTGAGCCCTCTGATGGTTCTGTGGAGCTCCAAATATTATGGTATCCTTTTTTATGCCATTGGGAATTCTCTGGTGTGGGTCTGGTGTCCTCAATTGTGGGGCTTGGGAGTATTAATCTGCATACAGAAGCCTGAAATTTCAACTTAGGATTAGGGTTCAGGCCCAGGGGTACAGTAAGCCCAATAGTACGGTGCTGAGTGGAGTTCCCTTGGGGTCTGAGTTGAGGGCACGTGTCTACTGCATACATGCCTCCATGTTCGTGTAAAGGGGGTTGCTGAATGGAGGGGAGTCCAGATTTTTCCTGCTCTGAGGATTTTGTTGAGCTTCAAATGTCATGGTTTCTTTCTGGCTGGAAGTTGGAATCCTCTAATATGACTCATGCATCCTAAATCCAGGGATTTAGGTGAAAATCTCCTGAGAATTTTGCGAGCCCTCAGGAGGTTGGTACTGTGGCCTATTGCGAGTTGAAGGACATACTCCTCTCCCAATGTGTAGAATGTGTACTCTGGTAATTTGTGCCAAGTTTTCTGGTCAGCTGCCCGAGTTATCCACAGTGTTTGGACCGAGATAGGTTCCACTCTTGCTGTGTCTTGGACCAACACTGCCCCACCTTCAAGCATTTCTAACTACAGCTGTCGTGTGCAGCCCAAGGCAAAGGGGTCACTTGTAACTTCTTGCAGTGTCTCACCCTGGAGCTGAGCACTCCCTCCTGTGCTGGTGAGCTGCAGTGTCCCATCTTCAGCATTCCTCCCTGGGCAGCTCAGCACTGCACCCAGTCATGGAAGTTGTGCTGTTTCCCGCCTCTGGCATGGCAGGAAGCTGGGCACCATCCCCAGAGGCTGTGACAGGCAACTAAGCCAGGCCTCCTGGTCCAGCCCTGCATCTCCACACTGCCTAGCCCATGACCATCAAGAGCACGCCATGCCTCCTGGCTTACCTCCCTCTGCAGCTAACCCCTGCCTCCAGTGATAGGCCACTGCACTGCCCCTCTTTGCAGTCTTCCACTGCTGCCGCCCAAGTCCTCTGGTGGCAGAAGACTGTGTGGCCACTCCCTGTGGCGTCTTCCATGGGAGTTCCCCAGTGCCTCCAGGTGTGGTCCTCGGCGCTCTCCCTTGAGAGTGCTACCCAGGTCCGGGATGAGCTCTCATGGGACCCAGCCAGAGGTCCATTGTTTCCCTGAGGTTTTGCCCACCTTGAAAGGAATTGTCACGAGCTTTGGACTCAGTTCTCTGGTGATGAGGATGCAGCTCCCTTGAAACCTGGAATAATTTCCCATGGGATTTCTGTGGAGACCTCAAAAGCTTGGGATCGAGCCCCTGCCTCTCCTTGCCTTTGCAGGCTTCTTGAAACTTGTTCTTTCGAGATTTCTATGCAAATCCAACAGATTGAAATATGTGGTGACCCTGCGTGTGCATGCAGATGTCTGCTGCTCCAACTGGTTGGTGGAGTACCATAATGGTAGTTTCCTCCTGGCAACCAGTGAGTTCACTGGTATTGCTCATATATTTCTAATCTCTATAAGTTTGGGGACAGGCCTCTGGGTACAGAGGCCTGAAAATTGAAACTACAGTTAGGGTTAGAACTTGGGGCCCTGCGAGCCCAAACTACAGTGCTCATGGGAGCTCCTCATGTGGCTCTGTTTAGGGCTTTGGTCAGTTTCAGTGCCAGGCTCCATGGGTGGGTCAAGAAGTCTGAAGTTTCAACTTAGCATTAGGTTTCAGGTCTAGGGGCCCACCAGCCCCAACCTTCCTGCGTGTAGTTGAGCTTCCTTGGGGGCTGAATTGAGGGCATGTGACTGTCTGAGTGCACATTCCATGTTAGAGTCCAGGGCGCTGCTAAATGTCAGACTGCCCCCTAGCTTTCACATGTGCCAAGGCCTTTGTGGAGCTCCAAATGTCATGATTTCCTTCTGGCTGGAAGGCGGAGTTCTCTGATAGGAATCAGGCATCCCCAATCTCTAGGACTTGGGTCCCAGGCCTCTGGGGACAGAAGCACAACAAGCCAACCTAGGGTTAGGGTTAGGGCCTAGGGGCCTGGCAGGCCCTATCTCTCCATGCTGAGCTGAAGGCATGGGTCAGCCTGAGTGCAAGACTCCAAGCTGGTGTCATGGGGGCCGTGGAATGGTGTGCTGGCCCCCAGTGGGTGTGCAGATTTCAGTTGCTCTGAATATTTGGCAGAGTTCCAAATGGCACGCTTTCCCACTGGCTGGCTTGCTGAGTCCAGTGATATGCCTCATGTACACCTTATCTCTATGGCTTGGGGGCCAAGCTCTGGGTACAGAAGCTTGAAAATCCAACCTAGGGTTAGGCCCTGCAATCCCAACCTTGCAGGGCTGAGGTGAGCTCCCTGGGTGACTGAGTTTAGGGCTTGGGTCAGCTTCAGTGCCAAAGTCCAACTTAGTGTCTAGGGGGCTGCTGAATAGGATACTGTTTTCTGGAATGCATGCTGATTTCTCAGGCTCTGAGGGTTTTGTGTAGCTCTAATTGGCATGGTTAACATTTGGCTGTCAGGTGTTCTCTGGTCTGGGTCTGGTGTCCTCCATCTGTGGGCCTTGGGGCCCAGGAGTCTGGGTACAGAATCCTGAAATTCCAAACGAGGGTCAGGATTAGCTCCTATGGGTTCATCAAGCCTGATCTTGAGCCCTGAGTTGAGCTCCCTAGGGGGCTGCATTGAGGCTTGCATTTGTCTGAGTGCCCAAATCCATGATAGTGTCCAGCATGCTGCTTCATGCTGGGATGTCCTCTGGTAGGCATGCCAATTTTGACCCCTTTGAGGGTTTTGTGGAGCTCTAAATGTTATGGGTTCCTTTTGTATGGCATATGGAGTTCTCTGGTGTGGGTCTAGTGTCCTCAATCTGAGGGGCTTGGGACCAGGAATCTGGGTACAAAAGTCTGAAATTTCAACCTATGGTTTGGGTCCAGGCCCAGGGGAACAATCTTTTTTTTTTTTTTTAAAGACTCTATTTATTTGATAGAGAGAAACACAGCCAGAGAGGGAACAAGCAAGGGGAGTGAGAGAGGGAGAAGCAGGCTTCTCGCTGAGCAGGCAGCCCGATGCAGGGCTTGATCCTGGGTCTCCGGGATCATGACCTGAGCCGAAGGCAGTCGCTTAACCAACTGAGCCGCCCAGACGCCCCCCAGGGGAAAAATCTTACCATGCTGATTCAAGCTCCTTTGGGGGCTGAGTTAACGGCATGGGTCTACTGCGTGCACATCTCCAGGTTCATGTAAATGGGGTTGCTGAATGTGGAGGAGTCCCCTGCTAGGCATCCATATTTCTCCTGCTCTGAGGGTTTTGTCGAGCTTCAAATGTCATGGTTTCCTTCTGGCTGGAAGGTAGAGTCCTCTGATATGACTTCTGTATCTTAAATCCAGGGATTGGGGTCCAAATGTCCTGAGAATTTCCTGAGTTTTCAGAGGGTTGGGACTGTGACCTCTGGCAAGGTGGAGGACGTCCTCCTCTCCTGATACTTGAACCTATTCTTGGACAATTTGTGTCCAGATGCCCGGGCAGTTGCCCTAGTTCTCCGTGGGATTTGGACTGAGATAGGATCCAACCATGATGTGTTGGGGACCAACACTGCCCCACCGCCAAGTGTTTCTGCCTGCAGCTGTCCTGTGCGGCCCCTGGAAGTGGGGTGACTTGCAGCTTCTTCCAGATTCTTGCCCTGGAGCTCAGTGCTGCCTCCTGTGGTGGCAAGTTGCAGTGTCCCGTCTCCAGCACCCCTCCCTGGGCAGGTCAGCACTGCGTCAAGCCGAGGCAGATGTGCCCGGTGCCCCTTCCCGCCTCCTGCATGGCAGGCAGCTTGGCACCACCCATGGGGGAACAGGCAGCCAAGCTGCGCCCCACTGGGTCCGGGCCTCCATCTCCCACTTCCTTCACCCTTTTGTCCTCCGGTGGCAGGAGACTTCACGGCTGCTCACTGCAGCCTCTTCCACAGCAGCCCCACAGTGTCTCTGGCCATGGTCCTTGTCGCTGGCCATTGTCTACGCTCACCGGGTCCCTCCTGAGGTCTCAGGGGACCTGGTCAGAGGTCCTGGGCTTTCCCTGGGTTCTCGCCAGTCCTGACGGGCGATCTCATGAGGCTTGGACTAAGGTCTCCAGAGATGGAGACCCAGCTCTACGAGATCTAGAAAATTTCCTTTCGAGCATGCAGCGGCGACCCCCGCCCCCAGTCGAGTATTTGTGAGCAGGTCCCCATGTCTTCGCCTGCATCCTGAAACGTGTTCTCACACGTTTCCTACCCAAATCCTTTGGATTTGGGTAGAATTCTTGTGAGAATTTCCCCAGACCTCAGGGGCTTGGCATTGAGCCCTGTGGCCAGTTGGAGGACGTTCTCCTCTCCCAAGGGTCAGAACGTGTTATGTGCCACTTGTGTCCAGGTTTCCAGGAAGCAACCCGAGTTCTCAAGGGTTTTGGACCCAGATAGGTTCCATCCATGTCATATCAGGGACCGCCACAACCCCAGCATCCAGCGTCTCTACCTGCAACTATCCTGTGTCTCCTGTTGCGGGGGCGTGATGTGCAGCCTCCTCCAGCGTCTTGCCCTGGAGCTCAACACTTCCTCCTGTGGCCCCAAGCTGTAATGTCCTGTCTCCAGCACCCCTCCCTGGGCAGCTCAGCACTGCTTCCAGCCATGGCCGACGTGCTGGCTGCCTGTTTCCTGCCTCTTGCTTGGCAGGCAGACCAGCCCTGCCCATGGAGATGACAGGAAGCCAAGCCATGTGCTCCCCATTCTGGCTCATGTCGATGCAGTGCACCCCCATGGCTGTCAGCAGCCCAGAAACGTCTTCCCGCCTGCCTCCCACTGCAACTGACCCCTGTCTCCATTGATGGGCCACTGCACTGCCCCTCTATGCAGCATCTCCTGGTGCTACCACCTGTGGCCTCTGGTGGCAGAGACTACACGGCCACTCCCTGTGGCATCTGCCATGGCAGTTCCCCAGTTCCTCCGGTCATGGTCCTTGGTGCTCACCCATGAGAGTCCTCACCGAGTGCGGGCTGAGCTCTCATGATACCCAGCCAGGGGTCCCATGGTTTCCCTGTGTTCTCTCCAGTCTTGAAGGGATTTCTCATTAGGTTTGGACTGTGGTCTGGACATGGTTATGCAATGCTCCCAAGACCTAGAATAATTTCCGTGGTTCATTTGCTGGAGACCTCCCATGGTTGGGATTGCCTGTGCATGTCTCTTTGTCTTCTCCTGCATCATGAAACACTTACTCAAGAGATTTCTGTCCACATCCAAGGGATTGAATGTTGTCATTGCCCTGGGTGTTTATTCAGATTTCTGCTGCTCTGATTGTTTCTCGGAGCCCCAAAAGGCACAGTTTCCTGCTGGCTGACAGGTGAGTCCACTGCTATAACTCATGTGTACTTAATCTCTATAGCTTTGGGGACAAGCCTCTGGGTACAGAGGCCTGAAATTCAAATCTAAGGTTAAGTTTAAGACTTAGGGGCCCTGTTATCCCAAACCACAGTGCTGAGGCGAGCTCCCTGTGTGTCTGAGTTGAGGGCTTTGTTCAGTTTCAATGCCAGTCTCCAGGTTAGTGTTCATGGGGATTCTGAATGTGACATTGTTCTCTGGTAGGCAATCTGATTTTTTGTGCTAGAGGGTTTTTCATAGTTCCAAGGGACATGGTTATCTTTTGGCTTGCAGGTAGAGTTCTCAGGTATGTGTCTGGAGTTCTCAATCTGTGGCTTCAGGGCCCAGGCTTCTGGGAAGAGAAGCCTGAAATTCTCAACGAGGTTGAGAGTTATTTCCTAGGGGTTGGGCAGGCCTGAAATTCCGGCGCTGAGTCGACCTCTCTGGGGTCGAGTTGAATGCGTGTATTTGTCTGAGTGCCTGAATCCAGGTTATTGTCCAGGGGGGCCACTGAATGTCAGGATGTCCCCGGGTAGGCATGCATATTTTTCTCAATGTGAGGGTTTTGTAGAACTCCAAATGACACAGTTTCCTTTTGGTTGGCACGTGGAGTCCTCTGGTATGGGTCTGGTGTCCTCAATCTGTGGGGCTTGGGCCCAGGACTTTGGGTACAGAAGTCTGAAATTTTTTTAAAAGATTTTATTTATTTGACAGAGAGAAACACAGCCAGAGAGGGAACACAAGCAGGGGGAGTGAGAGAGGGAGAAGCAGGCTTCCTGCTGAGTAGGGAGCCTGATGTGGGACTCGATCCTGGGTCTCTAGGATCATGACCTGAGCCGAAGGCAGTTACGTAACCAACTGAGCCACCCAGGTGCCCCAGAAGTCTGAAATTTTAACTTAGGTTTATGTTTCAGGTCTAAGGGCCCAGTAAGCCCAATTTTCCAGGGTGCAGTCGAGCTCCCTTGGGGGCTGAGTTGAGGGAATGGGTCTCTCTGAGTGCACGCCTCCAGGTTAGTGTCCAGGGGCTGCTGAATGTGGGGGAGTCCCCTGGCAAGCATGCAGATTTCTCCTGCTCTGAGGGAGTTGTGGTGCTCCAAATGTCATGGTTTCCTTCTGGCTGGAAGGCAGAGTTCTCTGGTATAACTCATGTGTCCCCAATGACTATGGCTTGGGGGCCAGGTCTCTGGGAACAGAAATCTGAAAATCCAAACTATGGTTAGATTTAGGTTCTAGGGGTCCTGTAGTTCCAAATTGACAACAATGAGCTGAGCTGGAGCTTTGTTTCTGACTTGCATAATGGGAGACAAGAGACTTGAAAGAGCAGTGTGATGCTGATGTGGAGCTCATTGTACAGTGAGTGAAGGTTGCAAGCTTGGAGTTGGAAACATCAGTGTTCAGGGAAGTTATGATCCAAGATACGAGCACAGAGTCACTCGCCTAGTCTGGCTCATTGGACCAGTTCCTACCTTTGGAGGAGCAGCTTGAAGGGGGCTTGAAATCCTAGGCCACTTGAAGAATGATCTGGGCACCTGGGTGGCTCAGTTGGTTAAGAGACTTCCTTCGGCTCAGGTCATGGTCCCGGAGACCTGGGATCGAGTCCCACATCGGACTCCCTGCTCGACAGGAAGCCTGCTTCTCCCTCTCTCACTCCCCCTGCTTGTGTTCCCTCTCTGGCTATGTTTCTCTCTGTCAAATAAATAAAATCTTAAAAAAAAAGAATGATCTGGAAGGGACACCTGAGTGCGCCAGTGTAGACAAACCCAGGAAATTCCAAAGCTAATGATGAACACATTTCTGAGACTGGAGTCTGCTTCTTTGTAGGTAGCATCAAGCTGGGGTGGAAAGCAGTCTCTGGGTGTTATGAGTCACTGTGTCTTCAGGGGTGAGCCTTGCAGGGTCATCAGATCAGACAGCAGGGAGATGGTGAGGTCATGGCAGTGGGCCATCCCTCCTGATGTGCAGGCCAGCTTGCTCCCAAGGACAGAGCTCTGCTTCCTTGCCAGCATCCTGCTGCAGATCTGATACAAAAGTTGCTTCCTGTTTGGTTTTCAAGCTCTCAGCTGAGCAGGGGGCTTAGTGGGAATCATCCCACCGGCGAAATTATGGATTCTTGCCCAGTGTGCCTCTTGCGTCCATGGACGCAGCTATTGTTCTCTCCCTGGTGTCTGTGAATTCGGCCTGCAGAGGCACTTCTTCCAGAGTCACACCCCTGAGAATCCCTCCACATTCCTGTGTTGTGTGGAACTGAAGTTTCAGTTCCTGCCCTTAGGTTCCAAGACCACATAGCACACTACTGTCCCTGAAGCTCTAGTTCCACATGGGGCCTGACGTGCAAGACTGAGATCAAACCTGGGAGGCCAGCTTCTGCTGCGGCTGCTGGTGCAAGTTCCTTCCTGAAAACTGGGCAGTGAAGCCTGGTTTCTGGTGATGTCCCAGGAAGGATGGACAGGGGCACCATTCTGCCCCTCCACAAGAAGATGCTGGACATCAGGCATAGGTGGCTGGTGCAGGGAGGAGACATATCTGTTTCCAAGGACCTTGGTGAGAGGGGGACTTGGACCCTGGGATGCTTTTCTGCTCAGCTTTCTCAGATGGGTACGTGAGGCAAGGGGATGAAGTGTGTGTGCTAACCCATCATTGAGGAAAGTGTCTGGTTTCAGGTTTCATGTGCAAATAGATTCCTCTTATGGCTCATTTTCCTGATGGCCTTCAGGATGCCATAAAGGGACCCACTTTCCATGGTATCCTGGCTGTGCAAGGGCTCTGGTCACCTTTTCCCCCAGGTCTCTGGGCTAGGCAATCGGAGCGAGTCAGTGGTGAAACCATCCAAATAAACCTCTGTTTCTCTCTTGTGAAGATGGACTGGTAACTGGGATAACTGCTCTGGACATAGAAGCAGGAGACACGACTGGGGTGCTGAAGGGGAGGTGCGGGTGGTGCTCACTATGCACATAGGGACCAGGTGGGACTTCATTAGGAAGGGGATGCTTGAGCAAGATCTAAAGAAGGTGAGTGATATCACAACAAGAGCATTCTAAATGGAAGGTAAAGCATGTGTAAAGGTCCTGGGGCAGGAACAGCAGGCCAGGAGGGCTCAAACTCCGTCTTGTACAGTCTTGTGTCCACAGAAGACAGCTGAGGACATGACCTCAGGGAAGTCAGAGTAGGATGACAGAAAGTCAGTGTAGGGCTGTGTAGCCCAATGCTTCATTGGGCCCTCCTGGCTACAGTGTTGAGAACAGATGATACATATTTGAGGAAGGGCAAGGGAGGTCCACGATGAGCTTTCCTAGGAACTCAGGCAGTAGATGGGCTCTATCATGGATCAGGCAGGTGGCCTTGGAAGGAGTGTTTACTCCTAGTCGGGTACATTTTGAAGATAGAGTTCACAGGATTTGTTGATTGGGAATGAGAGAAAAG
>PITA01009977.1:41317-74446 GCA_004023965.1 Spilogale gracilis
ACACAGTACTTTCAAATAAGGGGAGGCTTCTACCCCATCCTGCAGGCTTAGCTTTTGTCTCCATGCTGCACAGAATAACCCATGACTTGTGGATTGTATTACTCCAACACGGCACCGTTGACTACCTTCACCTTTTTGCCCCCTACCCTGAATCTGGCAACCACCCATCTGTTCTCAGCATGGAGGCATTCAGTACTTTTTGATTCCATGTGGAATGTCCATGAGAGCCTCTGGTGTTTGTCTTTCTGGGTCTGATTTACTTAGCATGATGCTCCAGGCTGATGTTTCCATGTCTGGCTCTTGTGAAGAATGCGCAGTGAACTTGGGAGTGCCTCTCTCTTTTGGAGGGGTTGTTTTTGTGTTTGCTGAAGAAATACTCAGTAGATCAATGACTGGGTCACGTGGTAGTTGTGCTGTTTTTTTTTTCCCATAACCTCCATATTGTTTGTCACAGTAGCTTCACCAATTTCCCTTGTGTACACACTCTTGATCACACCTGGTGTCTGTCTCTGGTTGATTGCTGCTCCAACCCATGTGTGGTGATAGCTGATAGTGGTTTTGACTTATGTTCCTTGATGATGATTTGTGATGTTGAACAGGTTTTTCTGTGTCTGTTGGCCACCCGTGTGCCATCTTTGGAAAATATCTATTCACATATTCTCCCATTTTATGTTGCTTTTTGGTTTTATTGGCATGAGTGTTTTGTATATTTGGGATATTAGCCTCTTCTCACACAGGATTTGCAGATATTTTTTTCTCAATGGGTAGGTCGCCTTTTAAATCTCTCATGGCTTATTTTTCCAGACATCTCAGTTTAATGTTGTTCCACTTGTTTTTTGCTTATTTTTGCTTATATTGCCTGTGCTTTTGGCTTCCAATGTAAAAATTCTTTGCTGAAACCAGTGTCAAGAAACTTACTACCTGTGTCATCTTCCTGGGGGTTTATGGATTCAGGTCTTATGTTCAAATCATATGATCCATTTAAAATTTTTGTGGGTGGTGGATGAAGGTGATCCAACCACATTGTTCTGCATTCAATGTGCAGTTTTCCCAGTACCATTCACTGAAGAGACAGTCTTTACTCCATTGTATATATTTTGCTGCTGTGTCATAAGTTAAGACCATCCACTCAGTGTCTTACTCTGAGTTTTCTACTCTGTACCATTGACCTGTGCGTCGGTTTCTATGCCAGTATCATACTGTTTTGTTGATTATAGATATGTAATCTAGTTTAAAATCTGGGAGTGTAGTGACTGCAGCTTTCTTTCTCCAGATTGCTTTCATTATTTGGGTTTTTTTGTGATTCCACATGAATTTCAGGACTGTCTTCTATTTCTTTGAATAATGCCATTGTGATTCAGTTAAGGATTCCATCACATCTGTAGACTGCCCTTGGTTCAATGGACATGTTTTAACTCTTCTAGTCACTGAGCATGGTCTGTGCTTCCATTTATTTGTGGTGTCTTCTATTTCTTCGACCCATACACTCACCCCCACAAACACAAACATGTCCTTCCTTTCTTTTCCACCATGTGTTTTGTGTAACAAGTCTTTCCTATTCTTGGTTACTGTTATTCCTAGATGATTTTCCTTCATGCAATTGAAAATGGCATTGCTTTCATTGTTTCTCTTGTGAAAGTTTGCTTTCATTATATAGAAACACATGAAACTGGGGTGCCTGGGGGGCTCCATCAGTGAAGCATCTGTCCTTAGCTCAGGTCATGATTCTGGGATCCTGGGTTGGAGTCCCTCCTCAGGCTTCCCCTGCTCAATGGGAAGCCTGCTTCTCCCTCTCCTTCTGCTGCTCCCTCTGCTTGTCCTCATGTGTTCTCTCTCTGTCAAATAAACACATAAATCAAACCTTTACAAAAAAGGAATGCAGAGGGGAAGGGCAATATGGCAGAGAAGTAGGAGACCTTGTTTCAAAAGGTTTCCTGAAGTGAGCTAAACTATCTACCAGGACAATCTGAACACCCATGATATCAGACTGAGATGTAAGACTACACACTTCTGGATCACTTCCGGATCTCTATGGGGACAGAAGAGCATCAACAGAGAGCTAAAGCAGAGTGGGAGTGCTCAGGATGATTTCAGAAGAGAAATAGGAGAGAGAAATAGGAGAGAAACCAGAGGTGACCCATTGGAAAATAATACCCCAATTCGAAAGTATCCTGTGCTTGGGGACCAGCATCAACTTGCAGTCTGGTTAAAAGCACTCAAAAGCAAAGGGTCTTCACCATAGGCAGGGACATAAAACATGACACTGGGCCAAGGATACAAAGTGCTGCCTTGTGCCATGCGGGAGGGAACCTGGCGGCACGGAGTCTCTTTAAAAGCCAGGAGTGCACAACCCGCAAAGGAGGCAACTCTGCAGACTTCTGCGTGACCTGCGGGGCCACAGGATCTCAATCCCTCCTGAGTGGGGGTGCAAAATAGACTCCCTGGGCAGAGACAAGGTTGCAGGACCTGAAATCAGTCCTGGTTTCTCTGGCGCAGGAGCAAAACAACAAGTGGGGACTTCCATTGCCAATCTGACCAGCTCCTGCGGGGGCGCCAGTTGTGACAAGCAGCCAAGGAGAAGTTACAAGGAAAGGCTGTGAGCCATACAACATTCAGAAGGTTGCTGAGGCCTCTCTCTGGGAAGGAGGTCTGGGTGCAGACATCTTAGTCTGGCTTGACTTCCTGAAAAGCTGCAAAAAGCCACAAAAGAACAAATCCTCCAGAGAACAACAGAGAACAGTCTGATTTCCATAGAGCCCAGCCCCTAGGAAGGGGGTGGAGAGAAGGGTAGAAAGTAGAAGGGACTAAAAAACAGCGCGGCAGTCCCCTCCCCCAGAAGGCAAGCCAGAAGAACAAGAGAACAACACCAAAACTGTAAAAAAAAAAAAAAAAGAAAACAAAAATCTAACATCAGGGGAAAGGCAATATGTTAAGCTCCTGGTACAACCCCAGAAGCTGTACACGTTAAAGATACAGCTTTTCACCTTATTTTCTTTTTAACTTTTTAACTTTTTTCTATTTTTATTTTTAAAGTTTTCACTTTATTTTAAATTCATTCTCATGGTTTTTGCTCTTTTATTTTTTACCACTTATTACAATGTGATACTTAATACAACACTCCGTAATAACTTTTTACCTTTAACTTTTTTCAAACACATACCTGTGTTTTGTTGTTGTAGCTCCTTTCATTTGCTTGTTTGTTTTTTCTGTTTGTTTTTCCTTTTTTCTCTCTTCTTTCCTTTATTATTTTTTCTTTTAAATATACATTTAGTTATAAGCTTCAAGTTAATCCTTTATTCCTATTCAATACTACTCCCATATACAAACCAGTTTTAATCTCCCTATATCTTTAGATAGTGAACTCCACTAACAACAATAACAAGACACACCCAGGAGGATCTGAAATACTTTCCTTGCCCACAAGGAGGGATTGCACTCACCTTCCCGCCCTACTCTGTCAGTGTTTCTGTGTAATTATTTTTGCCTTTGTAATATATAAATACCTGTCTTCGGGGTCATTTGGGTGAATGACTTTTTGAATGACTATCAAAAATAGCTTTTGATCTCTTCAACTTTCTTTTACTCTTGATGGTCTTTTTCTCTAATCTGTTGTAGTTTTTGCATCATATAAATCCTACCATTGGGGCCCACTCTGGCCCAGTTTTTTTCTTGCTTTCTTTCTCTTCTTCTCTTTTTTCTTTCTTCTTCCTTTTCAGTGGTGACTTCTGATTGCTCTGAAACCTTCCAGCGAACAATTCATCTCGATAGTGGTTGATATTTTCAGCGATATATCCCCTCAATCACTCCTCACCAAAATGACGCAGAGGAGGAATGACCCACAGAAGAAAAACCCAGAGATTGCAACCCCTGTCACAGATTTACTGGAAATGAACATAAACAATAAGACAGAAATGGAATTCAGAGCAGCAATCGTCCAAGCAATGGCTAATTTGGAAAAGAACAAGAGTCTCAAGATAGAAGCTCCAATGACAGAAATGAAAGCTGAGGTTAGACAGGCCATTAATGAGATGCAATCGAATTTAAATATGCTAACAGCTACAGTAAGTGAAGCTGAAGATCGTATCAGTGATTTAGAAGACAGATGGATTAATAAGGAGGAGCAAGAGAAGTCTTGGAACAAACAGCTAAAATCCCATGAAAATAGAATTAGGGAAATAAATGATGCCATGAAACGCTCCAATATCAGAATTATTGGAATCCCCAAAGGAGCTGAGAGAGAGAGAAGCCTAGAAGATATAGTTGAACAAATCATGGATGAAAATTTCCCTAATCTGGGGAATCAAACAAATGTTTGTGTCCTAGAGGCAGAGAGGACACCCAAGATCAATGAGGCCAGAAAAACCTCCATGCACATAATTGTGAAATTTGTGAATCATAAACCAAAGAATATATCTTAAGGGCATCTAGGGGGAAGTGATCCCTTATGTATAGAGGGAGGACCATCAGAATAACGTCAGACCTATCCACAGAAACCTGGCAAGCCAGAAAGGGCTGGCAAGACATATTCAGGAAATTACATGACAAAAATATTCAACCAAGGATAATGAATCCAGCAAGGTTGACTTGCAGAATGGAAGGGGAGATAAAGAGCTTCCAGGACCACCAAGGTCTAAAAGATTATGCAACCACCAAGCCGCACTACAAGAAATATTAAGAGGGGTTCTATAAAAGAGAAAAGAACCCAAGAGTGACACAGAACAGAAATTTACTGAGGTAATCTATAGAAACATGAACTTCACAGGCAACATGATGTCAACAAAAATGTTTCTATCAATAATCACTCTCTATGTGAATGGCCTAAATGCTCCAATAAAAAGGCACAGGGTTATAGACTGGATAAAATGACAGGACCCATACATATGCTGTTTACAAGAGACACATTTTGAATCTAAAGACACTTCCAGATTGAAAGTGAGGGGATGGAGGACCATCTTTCAGGCCAACGGACCTCAAAAGAAAGCCAGGGTAGTGATTCTCATCTCAGAGAAATTGGATTTTAATCTAAAGACTGTAGTCAGAGATACAGAAGGACACTACATCATTCTCAAAGTGTCTATACACCAAGAAGATCTAACAGTTGTAAATATTTATGCCCCCAACATGGGAGCAGCTAACTACATAAGCCAACTGTTAAGCAAAATAAAGAATCATATTGATACGAACACATTAATTGTAGGAGATCTTAACACACCACTCTCATCTAAACATAAAATCAACAAAGAAACAAGAATTTTATTTTTATTTTTTTTAAAGAAACAAGAATTTTAAATGACACATTGGACCAGATGGATCTTATAGATATATTCAGAACATTCCACCCTAAAACAGCAGAATATTCATTCTTCTCGAGCACATAGGTAACTTTCTCCAGAAAAGACCACATACTAGGTCACAAATCAGGGCTCGACTGATACCAAAAGATTGAGATTATTCCCTGCATATTCTCTGACCACAATGCCATGAAACTGGAACTCAACCACAACAAAAAGTTCAGAAGAAAATCAAACACTTGGAAGCTAAAGATGATCCTGCTCAAGAATCTGTGGATCAACCAGGAAATCAAAGAACTGAAACACTTCATGGAAACCAATGAGAATGAAGATACATCAATCCAAAACCTATGGGATACAGCAAAGGCAGTCCTAAGGGGGAAATTCATAGTCATCCAAGCCTCAGTCAAAAAAATTGAAAAATCCCAAATACACCAACTCTCATTACACCTTAAAGAACTGGAAAATCAACAAAAAATTAAACAACCCCCCCCACAATATGGGAAATAATTAAGATTAGAGCAGAGATCAATGAACTAGAAACTAGAGATACAGTAGAATGCATCAACAAAACTAGAAGCTGGTTCTTGGAAAGAATTAATAAGATCGGTAAACCATTGGCCAAACTAATCCAAAAGAAAAGGGAAAAGACCCAAATTAATAAAATTATGAACGAAAGGGGAGAGATCATGACTAACACCAAGGAAATAGAAACAATCATCAGAAATTACTATCAACAATGATATGCCAATAAGTTTAACAACCTAGAAGAAATGGATACATTCCTAGAAACCAATAAACTTCCAAGACTGAAACAGGAAGACACTGACAATCTGAATAGACCTATATCTAGTAATGAGATTGAAGCAGATATCAAAAACCTCCCCAAAAACAAGAGTCCAGGACCAGACGGATTCCCTGGGGAATTCTACCAAACATTCAAAGAAGAAATTCTCCTGAAGCTGTTTCAAAAACTAGAAATGGAAGGAAAACTTCCAGGATCTTTCTATGAAGCCAGCATTACTCTAATCCCCAAACCAGACAAAGACCCCATCAAAAAGGAACTTCAGACCTATATCTCTGATGAATATGGATGCTACAGTTCTTAACAAGATCCTTGCTAATAGGATCCAACAATACATTAAAAATATTATCCACCACGACCAGGTGGGATTTATTCCAGGGATGCAAGGGTGGTTCAACACTCACAAATCAATCAATGTGATAGAGCAAATCAATAAGACAAGAAAGGAGAACCACATGGTACTCTCAACTGATGCAGAAAAGGCTTTTGACAAAATACAACATCCGTTCCTGATCAAAACTCTTCAAAGTATAGGGACAGAGGGAACATTCCTCAACCTCATAAAATCCATCTATGAAATATCCACAGAAAATATCATTCTCAATGGGGAAATACTGACAGCCTTCCCTCTGAGGTCAGGAACAAGAGAAGGATGCCCACTCTCACCACTACTGTTCAACATAGTGTTAGAAGTCCTAGCAACAGCAATCAGACAACAGAAAGAAATAAAAGGTATTTAGCTTGGCAAAGAAGAAGTCAATCTCTCTCTCTTTGCAGATGACATGATACTCTGTGGAAAACCCAAAAGACTCTACCCCCGAACTACTAGAACTCATACAACAATTTGATAATGTGGCAGGATACAAAATCAATACACAGAAATCAATTGCGTTCTTATACACTAACAATGAAAATATAGAAAGGGAAATCAGAGAATCGATTCTGTTTACTATAGCACTAAAAACCATAAGATACTTAGGAATAAACCTAACCAAAGAAGTTAAAGATCTGTACTCGAGGAACTACAGAGCACTCATGAAAGAAATTGAAGACACAAAAAGATGGAGGAGCATCCCATGCTCATGGATCGGAAGAATAAACATTGTCAAAATGTCTATACTGCCCAGAGCAATCTATACTTTCAATGCCATCCTGATCAAAATTCCACCAACATTCTTCAAAACGTTGCAACAATCCTAAAATTTATATGGAACCAAAAAGACCCCAAATCGCTAAGGAATTGCTGAAGAAGAAAAACAAAGCTGGGGGCATCTCGTTATCTGACTTCAGGCTTTATTACAAAGCTGAGATTACCACGACAGCATGGTACTGGCACAAAAACAGACAAATAGACCAATGGAACAGAATAGAGAGTCCAGATATGGACCCACAATCTATGATCAAATCATTTGGACAAAGCAGGAAAAAATATCCAGTGGAACAAAGACAGTCTCTTCAATAAATGATGCTGGGAAAATTGGACAGCTACGTATAAAAGAATGAAACTAGACCATTCTCTTACACCACACACAAAGGCAAACTTGAAATGGATGAAAGACCTTAATGTGAGGCAGGAATCCATCAAAATCCTGGAAAAGAACATAGGCAGTAACCTCTTTGACATCGGCCACAGCAACTTCTTTCAAGACACGTCTCCAAAGGCAAAGGAGACAAAAGCAAAAATGAACTTTTGGGACTTCATCAAAATAAAAAGCTTCTGTATGGCAAAGGAAACAAAACAAAGAGGCAACCCACAGAATGGGAGAGGATATTTGCAAATGATACTACAGACAAAGGGCTGATATCCAAGATCTATAAACAACTACTCAAACTCAACATCCAAAAAGAATACAAACACATCAAAAAATGGGCAGGATACATGAAGAGGCACTTCTCCATAGAAGATCTACAAATGGCTAACAGACACATGAAAAAATGTTCATCATCACTAGCTATCAGGGAAATTAAAATCAGAACCACACTGAGATACCAGTCAGAAGGCCAAAATTAACAAGACAGGAAAGAACAAGTGTTAGAGAGGCTGTGGGGAAAGGGGAACCCTTTTACACTGTTGGTGGGAATGCAAGTTGGTGCAGCCGCTTTGGAAAACAGTGTGGAGATTCCTTAAAGTATTAAAAATAGAGCTAACCTATGACCCTGCAATTGCATTCCTGGGTATTTATCCCAAAGATACAGATGTAATGAAAAGAAGAGCCCTATATATCCCCAATGTTCATTGCAGCAATGGCTACAAACGCCAAACTATGGAAAGAGCCAAGGTGCCCTTCAACAGATGAATGGATAAAGAAGATGTGGTACATATATACAATGGAGTACTATGCCTCCATCAGAAAGGATGAATATCCAACTTTTGTAGCAACGTGGACTGGATTGGAGGAGATTATGCTGAGTGAAATAAGCCAAGTAGAGAAAGTCAAGTATCACATGGTTTCACTTACTTGCGGTGCATAAGGGGTAATATAGAGGACAGTAGGAGAAGGAAAGGAAATGGGAAGTAGGGTAATTCGGGGAGATAAATGAAACATGAGAGACTCTGGACACAGAAACAAACTGAGGGACTTGGAGGGGAGGTGGTGAGGGGATGAGCCATAGCAATGGACTCACCCTGCCAGTCAGCAGGATACCGTGCCATTTCAAGATCCTTAAAACCCTCACAGCAGCACAAATCAGCATGCCCCCCCGGGGCTATGACAAATTTAAAGGGCCCCCATTACACCAAACTGGAGTCTTGGACTCAGAATGACACCGCTCTCAACTCAGCCTCCTACGATACTCAGCTTAGTGCCGAGACTTCTAGCCGAGATTTTCAAACATCTTCCCCCAGAGGCCTAGACATAAAGCCAAAAAGATGGGGGAAACATGAGCCATATCAGCAGACTCTGCCTCAACAGCCTAAAAGAATCATTGACCTTTGGAACTCCACAAAACCCTCAGAGCATGAGAAATCTGCATGCCTAGCCAGGAACAAGCTCACATTCAGCAGCCCCCTGGACACCAACCTCCAGTCTGGCACTTGAACTGTCCAATGCCCTAAACTCAGCCTCCCAGGAAGTGTTCACCCCTGGGTACCAAATTTGGGCTTGTATGGCCCCTAGGTCTTAACCTAACCCTAGGTTCAATATTCAAGCCAAAGTTCCCAGAGGCCTGGCTCCCAAGAGGCACATATTAGGTATACATGGGCCATATAACTGGACTCACCTGCCAATCAGAGGATACCATGCCATTTGGAGATCTGCAAAACCCTCAGAGCAACAGAAATCAGCTTGCCACCCCTGTGGCCACGCCAAAATTCAAAGGCCCCCATTACCCTAACCTGGAGTCTGGGACTCAGGCTGAACTATGCCCTCAACTCAGCCGCTGAGGAAGCTCAGCTGAGCACTGAGAGATAAGGACTTCCAGGCCCCTAGGCCCTAGCCCTAACCCTAACCCTAGGTTTGATTTTAAATTCCTGTCCCAAGACCTGGCCACCAAGCCGTAAAGATGGGGAAACATGATCTATATCAGAGGACTCTGCCTAGCAGTCTGAAGGAATTTATGACATTTGGAACTCCACAAAACCCTCAAAGCAGGAGAAATCTGCATGCCTAGCCAGGAACAACCTCACATTCAACAGCCCTTTGGACACCAATCTGGAGTGTGTCACTGAAATTGACCAATACCCTAAACTCAGCCACCCAGATGGCTGAAATCCACATGCCATGTTCAGGCTTGCAGGGCCCCTTGGTCCTAACCCTAACCCTAGGTTTGATTTTCAAGACAAAGTTCTCAGAGTACTGGCCCTCAAGCCACACAGATTAGGTATACATGGGCCCTATCAGTACTTACCCTGCCAGTCAGCAGGATACTGTGCCATTTGTAGATCTGCAAAACCCTCAGAGCAGCAGAAATCAGCATGCTGCCCCTGGGGCCACACCAAATTTCAATGGCCCCAATCAACAAAACCTGCAGTCTGGGACTCATGCCTTCAATTCAGCCTCTGAAGAACCTCACTGAGTGGCAAGAGTTTGGCCTGCCAAGCCCCTGGGCCCTAATGCGAACCCTATGGTGGATTTTCAGATATCTATCTGCAGAGGTCTGGGACCACCAGGGCAGAAGATGACAGATTCATGGGCCATATCAGAGGACTCTGAGTACCAGCCAGAAGGGATCCATGACATTAGGAACTCCAGAAAACCCCAGAACAGGAGAAATCTGCATACCTACCAGGGAAGAAACTCACATTCACCAGGACACTGCACACTAACTGTGAATCTGGAACTGAAACAGACCCATGCCCTATAGTCTGCTTCCTGGGCACTGACCTCCACACTCCAAGATCGGACTTGCAGGGTCCATAGGTCCTAACCCTAACTCTAAGTTCGATTTCATGCCTCTCTACCCAGAGGCCTGGCCCCCAAGCCATACACATGAGGTACACATGGGATATATCAGTAGACTCAACCTGCCACTCAGCAGGAAACTGTGACATCTGGAGATCTGCAAAGCCCTCAGAGCAGTAGAAATTGACATCCTCACCCCCGGGGCCATGGCAAATTGAAATGGCTCCTATTGCACAAACTTGGTGTTTGGATCTCAGACTAACCCACACACTCAACTCAGCCTCCGAGAAAGCTCAGTTGAGAGCTTAGAGATTGGGCCTCCCAGGTTCTTAAGCCCTAACTCTCACCCTAGGTTGGAATTTCAGACATCTGTCTGCAGAGGTCTGGCCCCCAATCCATAAGGATGGCGGATTCATGGGCCATATCAGAGGACTCCAAGTACCAACTAGGAGGGATCCATGACATTTATAACTACACAAAACCCTAGAGCAGGAAAAATCTGCATGCCTACCAGGGAGCAAGTTCACGTTCATCAGGACCCTGGACAGTAACTTGGAATCTGGCACTGAAGCGGACCAAAGGCCTAACTTCAGCTACCCTGGTGGCTCCCCTCTGTGCTCCAAGATCCAGCTTGCTGGGTCCCGAGGTCCTAACACTAACCATAAGTTCGAATTTCATGCTTCTCTACCCATAGCCCTGGCCCCCATGCCGTACTCGTGAGGTATACATGGGACATATCAGGGGACTCAACCTGCCAGTCAGAAGCATACCGTGCATTTGGAGATCCACCAAACCCTCAGAGCAGCAGAAATCAGCATGCCCCCACTGGAGTTATGAGAAATTTATGGCTCCCATTACACCAACCTGGACTCTGGGACTCAGACTGACCCACTCCCTCAACCCAGCCTCTGAGGAAGCTCAGCTGAGTACCGAGACATAAGGCCTGCTGGCTGCTAAGCCCTAACCCTAATCCTAGATTGGATTTTCAGATATTTGTCTGCAGAGGTGTGGCCCCCAAGCTGTAAAGATAGGGGAAGCATGAACCATGTCACAGGACTCCGTCTAGCAACTCAAAGGAATTGATGATATTTGGAACTCCACAAAACCCTCAGAGAAGGAGAAATCTACATGCCAAGCCAGGAACAAGATCACATTTAGCAGCCCCCTGGACACCAACTTGGAGTCTGGCACTGAAACTGACCAGTGCACCAAACTCAGCCCTCAGGGCGGCACACTTCCATGTGCCATGTTCAGCTTTCAGGGACCCTAGGTCCTAACCCTAAATCTAGGTTCAATATTCAAGCCAATGTTCCCAGAGGTCTGACCTGCAAGCCACACAGATTAGGTATACATGGGCCATATAGGTGGGCTCTCACTGCCATTTGGAGATACCCTGCCATTTGGAGATCTGCAAAACCCTCAGAGCAGCAGAAATCAGCATGATAACCCCTGGGGCCATGCCAAATTTCAACAGCTCCCATAAACCAAACCTGGAATCTGGGACTCAGACTGACACACACCCTCAACCCAGCCTCTGAGGGAAGCTCACTGAGTGCCGAGAGATTGGGCCTGCTGGACCTGTAGGCCCTAATGCTAAACCTAGAGTGGATTTTCACATATTTGTCTTCAGAGGTTTGACAACCAGGTCAAAAGGATGACAGATTCATGGGCCCTATCAAAGGATTCCGATTACCAACCAGGAGGGATCCATGTCATATAATACTACACAAAACCCTAGAGCAGGAGAAATCTGGATGCCTACCAGGAAAGAAACTCACATTCACCAGGACCCTGGAAACTAACCAGGAATATGGCATTGAAACAAAACAATGCCCTAAAGTCTGCTACCCAGGCAACTTGCCTCCATGCTCCAGGATCGGGCTTGCAGGACCCTTAGGTCCTAACCCTAATATTAAGTTCAATTTTCAAGCCTGACTACCCAGAGCCCTGGCCCACAAGCCGTATGCAGGAGGTATACATGAGACATATCAGTGGACTCACCCTGCAGGCAACAGGAAACCATGCCATTTGGAGATCTGAAAAGCCCTCAGAGCAACACAAATCAGCTTGCCCCCACCCCCCGGAGCCACGTGAAACTACAAGGGTGACAATGACACCAGCCTATACTTTGGGACTCAGACTGCCCCACCCGCTCAACTGAGCCTCTGAGGAAGCTCAGCTGAGCATGGAGAGATAAGGCCTGCTGGGCCCCTAGGCTCTAACCTTAACCCTGGGTTGGATTTTAAATATCTGTCACCAGAGGCCTGAAACCCAGGCCTTAAAGATGGAGGAAATAGGAGCCATATCAGAGGACTCTGCCTAGCAGCCTGAAGGAATCGATGACCTTTGAAACCCCAAAACCGTCAGAGTAGGAGAAACCTGCATCCCTAGCCAGGAACAAGCTCACATTCAGCAGCAAACTTGAACACCAACCTGGAGTCTCCTCAGAAACTGACCACTGTCTTACATTCAGTCTCCCTGGATGTTTGTGACCACATGCCATGTTAGGGCTTGCAGGGTCCCTAGGTCCTAACCCTAACCCTAGGTTTGATTTTCAAGCCAATGTTCCCACAGGTGTGGCCCCCAAAGCCACACAGATTAGTTATACATGGGACATATAAATGAACTCACCATGCCAGTCAGCAGGATATTGTGTCATTTGGAGGCCACAAAAGACTCAGAGCAGCAGAAATCACCATGCCCCGCCCTGGGGACATGCCAAATTTCAAAGGCCCCCATTACCCAAACCTGGAGTCTGGGACTCAGACTGATATACGCCCTCCACTCAGACTCCAAGGAAGTTCAGTTGAACTCTGAGAGATCGGGCCTGTTGGGTATCTAGGCCCTACCCCTAACCCTAAGTTCAATTTTCAAGCCAATGTTCCCAGAGGCCTGGCCCCCAAGCTGCACAGATTAGGTATATGTGGACCATATCAGTGGATTCACGCTGCCAGTCAGCAGCATACCATGGCAATTGGAGATCTACAAATCCCTCAGATCAGCAGAAATCAGCAGGCTCCCCCTGGGGCTACAACAAATTTAAACGGACCCCATTACACCAACCTGGAGTCTTGGACTCAGACTGACCCACACCCTCAACTCAGCCTCCGAGGAAGTTCAACTGAGCACTGAGAGATAAAGTCTGCTGGGCCCTAGGCACTAACCCTAACCCTAGATTGAATTTTCAGATATCTCTCTGCAGAGGCCTGGCCCCAAAGCTGGAAAGATGGAGGAAACGTGAGTCATATTACAGCACTTCGCCTAGCAGCCCAAAGGAAGCCATTACATTACAAATTCCACAAAACCCTCAGGCTAGGAGAAATCTGCATGCCTACCCGGGATCAAGCTTAGATTCAGCAGCCCCCTGGACATCAACCTGGAGTCTGTACTTGAAACTGACCAACGCTATCAACTCAGCCTCCGAGGATGCTCAGCTGCGGGCTGAGATATTGGGCCTGGCAGGCCTCTAGGCCATAACCCTAACCCTAGCTTTGATTTTCAAGCCAATGTTCCCAGAGGCCTGGTCGCCAAGCTTCACAGATTAGGTATAAATGGGCCATATCAGTGGACTCACCCTGCCAGTCAGCAGGAAACGTGTCATTTGGACATCTGCAAAGCCCTCACAGCAGCAGAAATCAGCATGCCCCCCAGGGACCATGCAAAATTTCAATGGTAACCATGATACCAACCTAGACTCTGGGACTCAGGCAGCCTCACACACTCAACAGAGCCTCTTAGGAAGCTCAGCTGAGCATGGAGAGATAAGGCCTTCTGGGACCCTAGTCCCTAACCCTAACCCTACGTTGGACTTTCAAATATCTGTCCCCAGAGGCCTGGCTCCCAAGCTGTAAAGATGGGGGAAACATAAGCCATATCAGAGGACTCTGCTTAGCAATCAAAAGGAATTGATGACATTTGGAACTCCACAAAACCCTCGGAGAAGGAGAACTCTGCATGCCTAGCCAGGATGAAGTTCACATTCAGCAGCAAACCTGAAAGCTAACCTGGAGTCTGGCTCTGAAACTGACACTCAGCCACCCGGGAGGCTCGTGTCCCCATGCCCTATTTAGGCTTGTGGAGCCTCTAGGTCCCAATCCAAAACCTAGGTTTGATTTCAAGCCAGTGTTCCCACAGGTGTGGCCCCCAAAGCCACACAGATTAGGTATACATGGGACATATACATGGACTCACCATGCCAGTCAGCATGATATTGTGTCTTTTGGAGATCCACAAAACCCTCACAGCAGCAGAAATCAGCATGCTGCCCCTTGGGCCATGCCAAAATTCAAAGGCCCCCATTACCCAAACCTGGAGTCTGGGACTCAGACTGACACAAGCACTCCACTCAGCCATTGAGGAATCTCAGTTGAGCGCCAGGAGATCAGGCCTCCCAGCATCTGGGTCATAACCCTAACCCTAGGTTCAATTTTCAAGCCAATGTTCCCAGAGGCCTGGCCCCAAAGCTGCACAGATTAGGTATACATGAGTCATATCAGTGGACTCACCCTTCCAGTCAGCAGCATACCGTGGCATGTGGAGATCCAAAAAGCTCTCAGACCAGTAGAAATCAGCATGCCCCCCCATTGGGGCTATGCCATTTTGAAACGGCCCCCATTACACCAAACTGGACTCTGGGACCCAGACTAACCCAAGCCCTCAACTCAGCATCCCTGGAAGCTCAGCTGAGCACTGAGAGATACAGCCTGATGGCCCCCTAGGCCCTAACCCTAACCCTAGGTTGGATTCTAAGATATCTGTCTACAGAGGCCTGGCCCCAAAGCTGTAAAGAAAGGGGAAGCATGAGCCATATCACAGCACTTCGTCTAGCACCCCAAAGGAATCCATGACATTACGAATTCCACATAAACCCTCAGGCTAGGAAAAATCTGAATGCCTACCTGGGAACAAGCTTACATTCAGCAGCACCCTGGACACCAACTTGAAGTATTGCACTGAAACTGACCAATGCCCTAACTCAATTACCCAGGCAGCTCAACTCCACATGCCACATTTGGGCTTGCAGGAGCCCTAGGTCCCAACCCTAACCCTAGGGCCAATTCTCAAGCCAAAGTTCCCAGAGGCCTTCCCCCAAGCCACACAGATTAGGTATACATAGGCCATATCAGTGGACTCACCTTGCCAGTCAGCAGGACACTGTGCCATTTGGAGATCTGCAAAACCCTCATAGCAACAGAAATCAGCATGCTGCCCCTGGGGCTGTGCCTAAATTCAAAGGTCCCCATTACAAAACCTGGATTCTGGGACTCAGCCTGACCTATGCCCTCAACTCAGCTGCCAAGGAAGCTCACCTAAGCACTGAGATATAAGACTTGCCAGGCTCCTAGGCCCTAATCCTATCCCTAGGTTGGATTTTCAAATTTCTGTCCCCAGAGCCCAGGATCCCAAGCCGGAAAGAAGGGGTAAATAAAGCCATATCAGAAGAGTCTGCCACAAACACAAAGGAACTGATGACATTTTGAAGTCCACAAAACCCTCAGAGTAGGAGAAATTTGCATGCCTAGGCAGTAAAAGCTCACATTCAGCAGCCCCCTGGACACCAACCTGGAGTCTGGCACTGAAATGGACCAGCGCCCTAAATTCAGCCTCCTGGGTGGCTGAACTCTGCATTCCATGTTCGGGCCTGCCGGGAGCCAGCTCCAGCAACAGTCAGGGCCCGGAGGGTGAAGGAAGGCGTCGGTGCTTTTGAAAATGAGAGAGCCCTGAAGATTCTTTTCTGATAACCTGCCAGGCATCTCAGTGTCTTTATTTATAGGCAACAAGTTAAAGAGTCTCATGAAGGAAAAAAAAATTTTTTTACAGAGAGTGATTTTTGATTACACAGTGTCTTTGTTAGAGAAACATAGTGCTTTGATCAGTGAAACATGTTTTTGCAGGCACACCTATCTATAGTTCAGAGTTAACTCCCTAAACTAAACCAAGGACATGTTATTCAGAAAGGTTTTTTTTACAGTTTCTTACATTTGGTGCCTAGACGATAAAGGGTAGACTAATGATATGGTGTTTTTTAAGCAGGTCTTACAAACAAGAAGGCAATTGAAAGACTTAGATGAGTTGTGTACAAAGTTTTAGCTACATTATTAACACAATGACCAAAAGTTAGTCTGTCTGGCATCAAGGAGAAAGATAACTTATTTTGCAAAGCTAAAAGCACTTGCTCAAGCCTGTTTTCCATGACTGGGTACAGAACTCTTTATTTATGGATCCTTTGTGTGCGTGGTAATGTCCTTGTTAGTATAGTTTTATTTCTTATATTAAGCCCTTCATTTAACCATTTAAGAGCCCTGACAATCTCCTCCACAGAGCTGCAGGATATTTAAGATTAAGCTATTTTTAATGATGGTAAGTAGAAACAAAAGCATTTTGCTATACACCAGACATGGTTTTTAAATGTCGAGCATTCTATACAAAGAATGGCAAACAAGCAGGGCAGAGAAACTGCTGCCCCACGCAAACTCCTCACACTTTGTGGGAGGGTCAGTGTTCCATGCCTTGCAAAGGTAAATCACCTAATTGACCATAGAGGTGGCTCGTGGCATGGTGGGAGGGGCGGATCATGCACCATCCCCGACACGGGCCTGCAGGGCCCCTAGGATCTACCCCTAACCCTAGGTTCAATTTTCAAGCCAAAGTTCCCAGAAGCCTGGCCTCGAAGCCACAGAGATTAGGTATACATGGGCCATATCAGTGGACTCACCTTGCCAGTCAGCAGGATACTGTGCCAATTTCATATCTGCAAAACCCTGAGATCAGTAGAAATGTGCATCCCTAGCCAGGAATAAGCTCACATTCAGCAGCCATCTGGAAACCAACCTGGAGTCTGGCACTGAAACTGACCAACGCCCTAAACTCAGCCTACTGGAAAGCTCGCCCTCGGGTGCCAAGTTTGAACTTTCAGGGACCCTAGGTCCTAACCCTATCTAGAGGTTCAATATTCGACCCAAAGTTCCTAGAGGCTGACCCCTAAGCCACACAGATTAGGCATGCATGGGCCATATCAGTGGACTCACCCTGCCAGTCAGCAGGACACCAAGCCACTTGGAGACCCACAATACCCTCAGAGAAGCAAAAATCAGCATGCACGCCTGGGGCCATGCCAAAATTCAAAGGCCCCCATTACCAAAACCTGGAGTCTGGGACTCAGGCTGACCTATGCCCTCAATTCAGCTGCCAAAGAATCTCAGCTGAACACAGAGATATAAGGCATGCCAGGCCCCTAGGCCCTAACACTAACCCTAGGTTGGATTTACAAATTTCTGTCCACAGTGTCCTAACAGCCAAGCCAGAAAGATGGGGGGGGGGAGCGGGAATGAGCGATATCAGAGGACTCTGCCTACCAGCCTGAAGGAATCGATGATATTTGGAACTCCACAAAACCCTAACAGCAGGAGAAATCTGCATACCTAGCCAGGAAAAAGCTCACATTCAGCAGCCCCCAGGACACCAACCTGGAGTCTGGCCCTGAAACTGACCAATGCCCTCAACTCAGCCACTCAGGCTGCTCTACTCTGCATGCCATGTTGCAGCTTGCACAGCCCCTAGGTCCAAACCCTAAAACTAGGTTCAATATTCAAACCCAAGTTCCCAGAGGCCTGGCCCCCAAGCCACACAGATTAGGTATACATGGACCATATCAGTGGACTCACCCTGCCAGTCAGCAGGATACCGTGCCATTTGGAGATCTGCAAAATCCTCAGAACAGCAGAAATCAGCATGCTGCCCCTGGGGCCACACCAACTTTCAACAGCCCCCATTACCCAACCCTGGCTTCTGGGACTCAGACTGACACACGCCCTCAACTCAGCGTCTGAGGAAGCTCACTGAGCGCTGAGTGATCGGGCCTGCTGGATCCCTAGGCCCTAACACTAACCCTAGGTTGGATTTTCAGTTATCTCTTGCAGAGGTCTGACCACCAGGTACAAAGGATGATGGATTCATGGGCCATATCAGAAGATTGTCAGTACAAGGAAGAAGATCCATGACATTTGGAACTCCACAAAACTCTCTAGCAGGAGATATCTGCATGCCTACAGGGAAGAAACTCACATTCACCAGGACCCTGGATACTAACCTGGAATCTGGCACTGAAACAGACCAATGCCCTAAAGTCTGCTACCTGGGCAACTCACCTCCATGCTCCAAGATCGGGCTTGCAGGGCCTTTAGGTCCTAATCCTAACCCTAAGTTTGATTTTCAAGTCTCTCTACCCAGAGCCCTGGATCCAAAGACATACACCTGAAGTATACATGGGACATATCAGTGGGCTCATCCTGCCAGTCAGCAGGAAATGGTGCCATTTGGAGATCCTCAAAGCCCTCAGAGCAGAAGAAATCGGCATGCTCCCCCTGGGGCCATGCTAAATTGAAACGGCTCCCATTATACAACCTTGGTGTCAGTGACTCAGACTGGCACATGCACTCAACTCAGCCTCCAAGGAAGTACAGCTGAGCGCTTAGAGAAAGGGCCTACTGGGCCCTTAGGCCCTAACTCTAATGATAGGTTAGAGTTTCAGACATCTGTATGCAGAGGTCTTGCCCCCAATCCATAAGGATGGCGGATTCATGGGCCATATCAGAGGACTTTGAGTACCACCTAGGAGGAATCAATGACATTTGGAACACCACAAAACCCTAGAGAAGGGAAAATCTGCATTTCCACCAGGGAACAAGTTCAATTTACCAGGACCCTGGACACTAACCAGGAATCTGGCAGTGAAACAGACCAATGCCCTAAAGTCTGTTACCCAGGCAACTAGCCTCCAGGCTCCAAGATCGGGGTTTCAGGGCCCTTAGGTCCTAACCCTAAGTCAAGATCAATTTTCAAGTCTCTCTACCCAGAGCCCTGAACACATGAGGTACACATCAGTGGACTCATACTGCCAGTCAGCAGGAAACAGTGCCATTTGGAGATCCGCAAAGCCCTCAGAGCAGCACAAATCAGCATGCCCCCCACGGGGTCACGCCAAATTTCAAAGGAGATCATTACACCAACCTGGACTCTGGGACTCACATTGACCCAGGACCTCAAATCAGCACCCGTGGAAGCTCAGCTGAGCACCAAGAGATGAGGCTTGCTGGGACCCTAGGCCCTAACTGTAACCCTAGGTTAGACATTCAAATATGTGTCCACAGACATCTGGCCCCCAAGCTGTAAAGATGGGGGAAACAGAGGCCATATCAGAGGACTATGCCTCACAGCCCAGAGGAATCATAGTCTTTTGGAACTCCACAAAACCCTCAGAGCATGAGAAATCGGCATGCCTAGCCAGGAACAAGCCCACATTCAGCAGCCCCCAGGACACCAACCTGGAGTCTGGCTTTGAAACTGATCAATGCCCTAAACTCAGTCTCCCGGGAAATTTGCCCCCAGGTACCAAATTTGCTTCCAGGGACCCTAGGTGGTAACCCTAACCAGAGGTTCGATTTTCAACTCCAAGTTCCCAAAGGCCTGGCCCCCAAGCCGCTCAGATTAGGTATACATGGGCCATATCACTGGACTCACCCTGCCAGTCAGCCAGATACCATGCCATTTGGAGATGCACAAAACACTAAGAGCAGGAGAAATCAACATGCTGCCCCTGGGCCATGCCAAAAATCAAACGCCCCATTACCCAAACCTGGAACCTGGGTCTCAGGCTGACCTAAGCCCTCAACTCAGCCACTGAGGATGATGAGCTGAGCACCGAGAGATAAGGTCTGCCATGCCCTTAGGCCCTAACCCTAACCCTAGGTTGGATTTTCAATTTTCTGTCCCCAGAGTCCTGGCTCCCAAGCGAAATAATGGGGAAAACATGAGCCATATCAGAGGACTCTGCCTACTAGCCCGAAGGAATTGACGACATTTGGAACTCCACAAAACCTGAGGAACAGGAGAAATCTGCATGCCTAGCCAGGAACAAGCTCACATTCAGCAGCCCCCGAGACTCCAACCTGGAATCTGGCACTGAAACTGACCAACGCCCTAAACTCAGCCACCCAGGCTGCTCAACTCTGCATGCCATGTTAGGGCTTTCAGGACCCCTAGGTTGGATATTCAACCCCAAGTTCCCCAGAGGCCTGGTCCCCAAGCCGCACAGATTAGGTATACATGGGGCATATCAGTGGACTCGCCCTGCCAATCAGCAGGATACCATGCCATGTGGAGATCTGCAAAACCCTCAGAGCAGCAGAAATCAGCATGCTGCCCCTGGGGCCATGTGCCAACTTTCAATGGCCCCCATTACCCAACCCTGGATTCTGGGACTCAGACTGACAAACGCCCTCAACTCAGCCTCTGAGGAAACTCACTGAGTGCTGAGAGACCAGGCCTGCCAGACCGCTAGACCCTATAAATAAATATATGTTGGATTTTCAGTTATCTCTCTGCAGAGATCTGATGACCAGGTCAAAAGGATGATGGATTCATGGGCCATATCAGAGGACTCCAAGTACCAGCCAGGAGGGATCCATGACATTTGGAATGCCACAAAACCCTCAAGCAGGAGACATCTGCATCCCTACCAGGGAAGACACTCACATTCACCAGGACCCTGGACACTAACCAGGAATCTGGCACTGAAACAGAACAATGCGCTAACATCAGCTACCAGGGCAACTTGCCTCCATGCTCCAAGATCGTGCTTCCAGGGCCCTTACGTCCTAACCCTAAGCCCAGGTTCTATTTTCAAGCCTCTCTACCCAGAGCCCTGGCCCCCAAGCCATACACATGAGGTACACATGGGACATATCAGTGGACTCACCCTGCCAGTCAGCAGGAAATGGTGGCATGTTGATATCTGCAAAGCACTCAGAGCAGCACAAATCAGCATGCCCCCCCCTCGGAGCCATGCCAATCTTTAACAGCAATCATTACATCAACCTGGACTCTGGGACTCAGATTGACCCAGGCACTGAACTCAGCATCCAAGGAAGCACAGCTGAGCATTGAGAGATAAGGCCTGCCATGCCCCTAGGGTCTAACCTTAACCCTAGGGTGGATTTTCAAATATCTGTCCCCAGAGGCCTATACCCCAAGCTGTATATATGGGGGAAACTTGAACCATATCATAGAACTCTGTCTACCATTTTGAAATGGCATTTCAAACTCCATAAAACCCTCAGAGCATAGAAATCAGCATGCCTAGCCAGGAACAAGCTCACCTTCAGCAGCCCAATGGACACCAACCTGGAGTGTGGCACTGAAACTGACCAACACCCTCAACTCAGCCTCCTAGGAAGCTCTCCCCCAGGTACCAAGATTGGGCTTGCAGGGACTATAGGTCCTAACCCTAACCTGAAGTTTAATATTCAACCCTATGTTCCTAGAGGCCTGGCCCCCAAGCCGCACAGATTAGGTATATATGGGCCATATCAGTGGACTCACCCTGCCAGTCAGCAGAATACCATGCCATTTGAGGATCCACAAAACCCTCAGAGAAGCAGAAATCAGCATGTCGCCCATGGGGCCATGCCAAAATTCAAAGGCCCCCATTACCGAATCCTGGATTCTGGAACTCAGGCTAAACTATGCCCTCAATTCATCCACAAAGGTAGCTCAGCTGAGCACAGAGATATAAGGCCTGCTAGGCCCCTAGGCCCTATAACTAACTCTAGGTTGCATTCTCAAATTTCTGTCCACAGCATCCTGGCCACCAAGCCGGAAAGATGGGGGAACCATGAGACATATCAGAAGACTCTGCCTAGCAGACGGAAGGAATTGATGACATTTGGAACTCCATAAAACCCTCAGAGCAGGAGAAATCTACATGCCTAGCCAGGAACAAGCTCACATTCAGCAGCCCCCTGGATGCCAACCTGGAGTCTGGCACTGAAACTGACCAATGTCCTAACCTCAGCCTCCCAGGAAGCTCACCCCCACGTACCAAGTTTGAGCTTGCAGGGACCCTAGGTCCTAACCCTACCCCGAGGTTCAATATACAACCCTAAGTTCCTAGAGGCCTGGCCGCCAAGCCGCACAGATTAGGTATACATGGACCATATTCAGTGGACTCACCCTGCCAGTCAGCAGGACACTGTGCCATTTGGAGATCTGTAAAACCCTCAGAGTAACAGAAATCAGATGCTGCCCCTGGGGCCATGCCAAATTTCAACGGCCCTGTTATCCAAACCTGGATTCTGGGACGCAGACCGACATATGCCTTCAACTCAGCGACTGAGGAAGCTCACTGAGCTCCGAGAGATCGAGCCTGTCATGACCTTCAGACCTAAAACTAACCCTACGTTTGATTTTCATAAATGTCTGTAGAGGTCTGACGACCAGGTCAAAAGGATGACGGATTCATGGGCCATATCAGAGGACTCTGAGTACCAGCCAGGAGGGATCCATGACATTTGGAACTCCACAAAAACCCTCAAGCAGGAGACATCTGCATCCCTACCAGGGAAGGTTCACATTCACCAGGACCCTGGACACTAACCCAGAATCTGGCACTGAACCAGACATATGCCCTAAAGTCTTCTACCCAGGCAACTCACCTCCATGCTCCAAGATCAAGCTTTCAGGGCCCTTAGGTCTTAACTTTAAGTCTAGGTTCTATTTTCAAGCCTCTCTACCCAGAGCCCTGGCCCCCAAGCTGTACACATGAGGTACACATGAAACATATCAGTGGACTCACTTGCCAGTCAGCAGGATATCATGCCATTTGGAGATCTGGAAAACCCGCACAGCATCAGAAATATGCATGCCCACTATGGGGCAACCACAAATTTTCATGGACCCCATGACGCCAACCTGGATTCTGGCACTCAGACTGACCCACAACCTCAACTCAACCTCTGAGTAGTCACAGCTCAGCCCCACGATATTGGGCCAGTTGGACCTCTAGGTCCTAACTTAACTCTAGGTTGGATATTCAGGTATATGTCCCCTGAGGCAGGTTCCCCAAAGCATAAGGATGGCGGAGACCTGGGCCATATCAGAGGATTCCTCCTAGGAAGCTCGTCTGAGTGTCAGGAGATCAGGCCTCTTGATCCCCTAAGCCCAACCCTAATACTAGGTTGCATTTTCAGACATCTGTTTCCAGAGGCCTGGAACCCAAGATGAACTGAGGAGGTACACATGGGGCATATCAGTGGACACACCTTGCCAGTCACCGGGAAACCAAGACATTTGGAGCTCTGAAAAACCCTCAGAGGAGAATATTCTGCATGCCCACTGTGGGGCCACCCCAAACTTCAGTGAACCCCACGACACCAACATGGAATCTGGCACTAAGACTGACCCACGCCCTCAACCTGACCCTGCCTCTGAGGTACCTCAGCTCAGTCCTTAGATTTGGGGCCCTCGAACCCCTAGGCCCTTACCCTAACCCTAGGTTGGATTTTGCGGCTTTTGTCCCCAGAGGTGTGGGTGCCACAACCAAAGGATTGAGGACACTGCACTCATACTGTTGGACACTCCCTTCTAGGCAAAAGGAAACCATGACATTTGGAGGCACACATAACCCTCAGAGCAAGAGAATCTGCTTACTGACCAGGGAAGAAGCCCACACTTAGCAGCCACTCATCACTCAACTGGAGTCTGGCATTAAAACTGACCTATGCCCTAAACTCAGCCACCTGAGCAGCTCGCCTCAGAACTCCAAAATCGGGCTTGCAGGATCCATAGGTTCTAACCCTAACCCAAACTTCGATATTCGAGCCTCTCTGCCAAGAGGCATAGCCCACAGCCATAAACTTTAAGTACACATGGGACATATCAGTGGACTCAGCCTGCGAGCCTGCCAGAAACAGTGCCATTTGGAGACTGGCAAAACCCTAAGAGCAACAAAAACCTGCATGACCACTGTGGGTCACACCCACTTTCAACGCCCCCCGCCCCTTACATCAACATGGAATTGGACACTCAGCCAGACATGCGCCCTCAACTCAGCCTCCGAGGAGTCACAGACTAGTGCCAAGATATCAGGCCTGCCAGGCCCCTACATCTTAACTTTAACTCTAGGTTGGATATTCAGGCATCTGTCCCCAGAGTCCTGGCACAAGCCATAAGGATGTTGGAGACCTGATTCATATTGGAGGATTGCGACTTGCAACGAGAATACTACTACAGCATTTGAGCATCCCATATCCTTCAGAGGGAGAAAAAAATTGGCATCCCTACCAGGGTCCAAACCCATATTCAGCAGCCCCCAGGATACAAACCTGCCATTGGGCACTCAGACAGAGGCACGTCCTCAACTCATCATGCCAGGTGCTCAAATCAGCACTGGAGGACGGGCCTGTCAAGCCCCAAGGAACAAAATCAAACCCTAGGTTGCAGTGTCAGGTCTCTGTGCCTGGAGGCCTGGACGCCAACCTGCACAGACTGAGAACACCATACCCATAGCAGAGGACTCCATCGTCTAGCCAGAAGGATACCACCCCATTTGAAGCTCCACAAAACCCTCAGAGCAGGAGATAACTGCATGCCTACCAGGATACACCCACACATGCAGCAGCCCCCTGGACACTCACCTGGAATCTGGCACTCAGACAGATGCATGCCCTCAACTCAGCCCTCCAGAAAGCTCATTTCAGCATTGGGAGATTGGGCCTGTTGGGCCCCTAGGACCTAACCCTAACTCAGGATTGAATTTTCAGACACCTTTTCCCAGAGGCCTGGCCAACAAGGCATAGATATTGCAGACAAATTAATCTTATTGGAGTAGTCTGCTTACCACCCACAAAAAAACTGTGACATTTGAAACTCCACAAGGCCCTCAGAACAAGAGAAATATACATGCCTAACACGGAACAAGATCATATTGAGCAGGCCCCTGGACACTCACGTGGAGTCTGGCACTGAAACAGATCAAAGGCCTCAACTCAGCCTCCCAGCAGCTTGCCTTACCGCTCCATGTTTGGGTCTGCTGGGACACTAGACCTTAAACCTAAACCTAGGCTGGATTTTCAAACCTGGTTCCCAGAGAACTGGCCTACAACCTGCACAGATGAGGTACACATGGGACATATGAGTGGACTCATTCTCTCAATCATTAGGAATCCGTGTCATTTAGAGCTCAGCAAAACCCTCCGAGCAGAAGAAATCTGCATGCCCATGGTGATGCCACCCCAAAATTCCACGGACCCCATGACAATAACCTGGAGTCTGGAATTCAGATTGACCCACGCTCTCAACTCAAACTCTGAGGAAGCTGAGCTCAGCACCAAGAGATCTGGCCTCCTGGGCCCTCAGGCCCTAACCCTAGGTTGGATTTTGTGGCTTCTCTCCCCAGAGGCCTCGGCGCGAAGTGCAACAGACTGAGGACACCAAACCCATACCAGGGGACTGCACTGGCCAGGCAAAAGGAATCCATGACATTTGGAGGTACACAAAACCCTGAGACCAGGAGAAATCTGCTTACTGATCAGGGAAGAAGCTCACACTAAGCGGCCCCTGGTCACTCACCTGAAGTCTCCCACAAAAACAGATCTATGCCCTAAATTCAGCCACACAGGAGCTTACCCCAGCACTCCAAGATCGTGCCTGCAGGGACCACAGGTTCTAACCCTAACCCTAACCTCGATTTTCAAGCCTCTCTGCCCAGAGGCCTGGCCCACAAGCCATAAACATTATGTACACATGGGTCATACCAGTGTACTGAGCCTGCCAGACTGCCAGAATTGGACACGACAAAACTCTCAGAGCAGCAGAAATTTGCATCCTCATAGTGGGCTACCCCCACATACAATGGCCCCCATTACACCAACCTGGAATTGGACACTCAGATGGACACATGCCCTCACCTCAAGCTCCAAAGAGTCCAAGCTCAGCAACAAGAGTCCGGGCCTGCCGGGCCCCTAGGCTCTAACCATAATCCCAGGGTGGTGTTTCTGGCTCGTTTAACCTGAGGCCTGTCCACAATCCCGACTGTCCATGGACTTGTGATCCATATAATAGGACTCGGCCCACACCAAGAGGGAAGGAATGCCATCTGGAGCTGCACAAAGGATTCAGATCATTACATATGTGCCATACCCCTCTGAGGTCACCTTACCAGATTGGGCCCCCCTGGACACAAACCCAGAGCCTGACCATCAGCCAGAACCTCGTCCTCAACTCACCACCAGGGCAGCTCTTCTCTGGGGAGCCAACAGATAGGGCCTGCCATGCCTGAAAGGCCAGCCTAGGCCCTAACCCTAACCCTAGGCTGGCCTTTCAGGCTTTTGTCCCCGGAGGCCTGGCCCACAAGCCCACCAGTCAGGGACACATAAGCCACACCATGGAACTCTGCCCAGAACCCAAAAGGAAACTCTGTGCTTTGAGGTATGCCAAGTATTCAGAGCTGGAGAAACCTGCGAAGCCAACCTGAGGCCACCCCCACTTTCAAGAGCCCCATGTATACGAACCCAGGGCCTGTCACTCAGCCTGAGTGATGCCCTCCTGAGCCCCCAGGGATGTTGCCATCATTGGACATCTTTGGATGAAAAGACTAATCCATTAGGAGACATTTTTGACCAATGACAAGACATGACCTGACTCTATCTGATCACGAAAAGCCACTTGGAACTCTAGATTCCTGGGCACTCCACCACATCCTGGGCCCAATGGAATGAACACTGTTTGATGAAGGACTGAATGAGTTGTGAAAAACACTCACAGAGGAAATCTCATCTTCCCTTTCGAATACAAGTGGTTTCTTAGGATAGAGATGTTCCAAATACTTTCGTCAGCCAGAAATGAACAGGGAAAATGGAATCCTCTGCCATGTTCTCCCTGCAGGGAAACTAAGGAACTCTGACACCCATCTAGATTGCTGACAGCTGCTTCCGCTTGACTTTGTGACTCTACTGGACTCAAAAGAAAAGCCCAGGAGGCTAAGGATCAAGAGAAGTTTTACCTCCAGTCCTGACATGGATGTACACTGCACCGGATGGACCTGCTGCATTCTCTGAAGCCTGGAGTCCTGGGAAAAGTTGCATGACTGGCTCACCTTGATTATCAAACTTTGGGTCTCATGGAGCCAGAGTGGAGAAGTGTTTTCAGGTGGAGAGAAGAAGGCACCTCCTACCTAAAGCCTGCACAGCTGCTCCAGGGCCTAGGAGAAGGGGAGATACATGCTGGCTTCTTAAGGAGCCATTAGCTTCCTTCTAAAGTCAACCAATGCCATCCTCTTCTCAGAAAGAGTGGCGTGACTCTGCCAGGGAAATGCTCAACACTTCAGTTCCAAAGGCAACATGAGTTGGGACTGGTTTCCTCTTAGCTCCCGACCCCTACCGGGTGGCCCTTCCTTCACCATCCTGCCATCCTCTGACCAGCAACCCTGGGGCACCAGCACAAATGCTGAGTTGGTGGATGGATCTAGCAGTTGTCACCACCATTCTGGAGCCTGAGGAAAGAGACTCTACAACTCACCACTGCCTCCTGGAATAACAAGCTGCCAGGCGTTACCTCTCAGGGTCTCTCACCCAGCACCTCATCACTGCCCTCATTGCTGACAGGCTCACTGACTCCTCTCCCAGCTTCTTTCCCACTGCAGCTCGCTACTTCCTCCAGTGGTGGCAAGCAGCATTGCATGGCTCCCAGGGACTCTCACCCTGCAGCTCACCACTCCCTTCAATGGTGTGAACGTGCACTCCCGGGCCTTCTAGCATCTCACAATGCAGCTCTTAAGTGCCTCCACTTGTCCTGGGCTGCATTGGCACATCTTCCCCCATCCTTTAGACTTCAATTCAGTACTACCTCCTGCGTTGGTCATGTACACTGCCTCTCCTTCTCAGGCCTTGCACTCGTTCTGCCCACTGCCTCCCTTGCAGAAATGGCCAGCGACAGGTCTTCCAGTGTCTCACCCACTGCAGCTCAGCACTGCCTCCCTGGGCGTCAAGCTGAACTGCCCCATTGTTCAGCCTCTGTTGCCCTGGAGCTCAGCACTGCTTCCAGAGGTGGACAGCTGTACTAGGAGCACTGTGGGATGGCATGGCAGTGCAGAATTCTCTGCCCCTGGAGGTAGTGCTGAGCTGCATGGCGAGATCCTGCAAGAAATGTAAATGTCAGTTCTGGCCACTGGGGCCTGTGGGGGGAGCGGCCGCGCAAGGGATGTTGGAAGGCCTTGCAGTGCTGCTGATGGTCACTAGAGGCAGTGCTGAGATGCAGAGTGAGATCCTGGATAGCGTGCTATGTAGCTTGCCGCCACTGGAGTCAGTGCTGAGCCATCATATGTGATCCCAGAAGGAGTGACTGTGGAGGACCCCACGCCTGGAGGCAGTGTGCACCTGCAGTGGAAAAGGGAGCAAGGAGTGCAGTGAAGTTTCCTACCACTGCAGGTAGTAGTGGTGAGCTGCTGGGTGAGACGCTGGCAGGAGAGCCTTTCTGTTTCTGCCACTGGAGGTATTGGTCCTCAACAGCGCAAGGGAAGCCAGAAGGATATGCTGTCCTACCTACCACCACTATAAGCAGTGTGGACATATAGTGCGACACCATGGATGCCATGGATTTGCAGCATGTCACCACTGGAGGCAGTGATGAACACCAGAACGAGATGCGAAAAGGCGTGTGAGTGAAGTAGCCCAACAGTGGAAAGTGGTGAACTGCAGTGTGAGATGCTGGAAGGCGTGGCAATGCAGGTTCTCACCACTGGAGCAGTGGTAACCTGTGGGGAGAGAGAGGCCAGAAGGCATTGTAGTGCTACTTACCACCACTAGAGGCAGTGTTGAGATGCAGGGTGATGCCATGGAGCATGCAGATCTGCAGTTTGCCACCGCCAGAGGCAGTGGGGAGCCTGACCCTCACCCTCAACTCAGGCCCCAGGGAGCTCTTGTCCATGCCAGAATATCTAGACCCTAACCTATCTAGACCCTAACCCTAACCATAAGTTGTTCTGTCTCTAGAAGCCTGGCCCCAAAGCCCCACAGACTGGGGACACCAGAGATGTGCCATAGGACTCCACCTGCCAGCCATGAGGAAACCGTGGCATTTGGAGCTCCACAAAACCCTCTGTGCAGGAGAAATCTACAAACCCTCCAGACTCCGCGCCTACATTGAGGGTCTGCTGGACACATCCCCAGACACTGGCACTCAGCTTGACCCACCACCTCCACCCAACCTGTTGGAGCTTGCTTCAGCATGAGTACTTTGGCTGTGCCCCTAGGGCTTAACCATACCCCTAAGTTCAGTTTTTGGGCTTCTGTCCCCAGAGGCATGGCCCTCAACCACAGAGAATGGAGACACCTGAGCCATACCAAAAGAGTCCACTTGCCAGCCAGAACAAAACCATGTCCTTTGGAATTCTGCAAAACCCTCAGAGCAAGAGAAATCGGCATGCCACCCAGAGCCCAACTGCATGTCCAGCAGCTCACTGGACACAAACCCAGAGCCTGGTACTCAGCCTGATCCATACTCTACACTCACACCTCAGGGAGCTTCCCTCAGCACCAGCAGCGTGGGCCAGCCATGCCTCTAGGCCCTACACCTAAACATAGATTGGCTTTTCAGGCTTCTGTCCCCAGAGCCATGGGCCTCAAGCAACACGTACTGGGGCACCTGAACTGTACTAGAGGCCCCACGTGCCACTGTGGAGGAAACTGTGCAATTAGAAGCTCCACATAACATTCAGACCAGGAGAAATCTGCAGGTGTCTGGGAGGCCACCAGCACATCCAGTGGCCCCTATTACACCAACCTGGACTGGCGGTCAGAGAGACTCACGCTCTCAACTCAGCCTCCCAGGAAGCCAACCTCAGCGTCACCAGATTGGGCCTGCCACTCTTACGTCTTAGCCCTAACCCCAGGGTGGATTTCCAGGCTTCGATTCTCAGAGGCCTGGTCCAAAGGATCACAAACTCTGGTTACCTGAGTCATACCAGAGGACTTCTCTTGCTAGGCAGAAGGAAAATGTGACATTTGGAACTAAAATATCCCTCAGCGCTGGAGAAATCTGGAAGCCCACCGGGGGCCACTACCAAATTCAGCGGACCAATGGACACAAACTCGGTGCCTGGCACTCAGCTTGACCCACATCCTCAACTCAGCTCACTGGGGAGCTCACCCCACTCTGGCAGATGAGTCTTGCCTGGCCCCTAGGCTCAAACTCTAACCCTAGGATAGGTTTTCAGGCTTCTGTCCCCAGAGACCTGGCAACCAAGTCTTCCACACTGGGATCCCTGAGCCATACCTGAAGATACAACCTGCCATTCAGTGATCAAACAGTCCAATTTAGAACTCCAGAAAGGATTCAGAGTGGGAGAATTCTTTTTGAAGTAATCAGCCGATCCCTATTTATGTATGTGTTCCTTACAGTACTAAACACAAACCCTGAGCCTAATATTCTCTGTAATGGTAGGCCTCAGATCAGACTTCTGTGACGTTCTCCTCACATCAGCAGATCACACCTTTTAACGTATTATCCTCGGTCTAAACCCTAACCCTAGCTCAAGACATGGGTGACAACATGAACAAGTATTCCCTGGAGTCCATAGAGAAGTGACTATCAGACACACAAAGGAGTCCTCAACATCACCAGCCCTGAGGGAAATACAAACCAAAACCATGGGATACCATTTGACCCCGGTTAGAAGGGCTAAAATTAACAGGTCACGGAATAACAAATGTTGAGGATGCATAGAAAGGAAAACCTTCTTCCATGGCTGTTGAGAATGCAAGCTCATACAGCCTGGCTATAAAATGGTATCGAGTTTCCTCAAGAAGATAAAAAGAGAACTCTCCTAGGACCCAGCAACTGAAATACTGGGTATTTTCCCCAAATAAACAGATGATGTGAACTGTGTGGCACCTGCGCCCCAATGGGATGGAGAGAAAATGGTCATGTGATTTCACTCCTATGTGAACTAGTAGAAACAGCACAGAAAATCCTAGGGGAAAGGAGGCAAAAGAGATGGGAAGCCACCAGAGAGGGAGGAAAACCATAAAAGACTCTTAACTACAGAAACAACCTGAGCATTCCTGGTGGGGAGGAGGATGGGGGATGGATAACTGCATGATGGGCATTAAGGAGGGCATGGGATGCACTGAGAAGTGGGTGTGATACATGACTGATCTAGTATTGAACACTACATCTGAAACAAATGATGTGCTAGAAATTGGCTCATTGAATTTAAATTAAAAAACAAACAAACAAACAAAAACAGGGCGTCTGGGTTGCTCCGTGTGTTAAAGCCTCTGCCTTTGGCTTGGGTCATGATCTCAGGGTCCTGGGATTGAGGTGTGCATTGGGCTCTCTGCTCAGCAGGAAGCCTGTTTCCTCCTCTCTTTCTGCCTGCCTCTCTGTCTACTTGTGATTTCTCTCTCTCTCTCTCTCTCTCTCTGTCAAATAAAGAAATAAAATCTTTAAAAAAAAACAAAAAAGTCAAAGAACCTGCAAAATTTTTGTGGAACCACCAAAGCTACTGAAAAGCCAACTCAACCTAGAGAAAGAGAAACAAAGCTGTAGGAGTCACAGTTGCAGATTTCAAGTTGGACAACAAAGCTGTAGTCATCGTTACAGTACAGGAATGGCACAGAAATACACACAGCAACCAAGGGAACAGGATCAGAGCTCAGACATAAACCCACAGTTATGTGACCAATTAGTCTTCCACAAAGCTGGCAAGAATACTATAAGGCAAAAGGACAGTCTCTGCATAAATTGGTGTTGGGAAAACTGCACAGCTACACACAGAAGAATGAAATGAGACCTCTTTCTTATACCATGCATACAAATAAACTCAAAACAGTTCCAAGACCACAATGGAAGACTTGAAACCATTAAAATCCTAGAAGAGGGCCTGGACTGTAATTGCTCTGAAATGGACCATACCAACATTTTGCTAAACATGTTACCTGAGACAAAGAAACGAAAGCAAAAATAATCCATTGGAGCTACAGACAGGTAAAAAGATTCTGCACAGCAGAAGAACAATGAAAAAGGAGTCCTCATGACACAACCTACTGAAAGGGAGAAGATACTTGCAAATATCTGATGGAATGAAAGCATTGTGTTGAAAATATAGAGAACTGATAACACTTAAGACCTGAAAGCCATAATCCAGTTTAAGGAAGAGGCAGAATATAGGAACAGACATTTCTCCAAAGAAGAAAAACAGATGGCCAAATGTCCCATGAAAACATGTTCACCATCACCCATCATCAGGAAAATGCAAACCCAAAGTACCATGTGATATTACCTCACACCTACCAGAATGGCTCCCATCAATAGCACAAAAAACAGCAGGTGTTGGGAGGATATGGAAAAAGGGAAGCCCTTGTGAACTCATGGTGGGGATGCATCCTGTTGCAGCCACCATGTAAAACAGTATGGATGTACCCAAAAAAATTAAATAGAGAAGTACCTACAATCCAGCAGTCCAACGACTGGTCTTTTCAGAAGGAATAGGAAAACAATAACTTAAAAGGATATGTGCAGCCTGTTTCGTGAAATGCTATTTACAATAAAACAATAGAGAAGAAACTCAAGTGTCTATTTGAATTCACAAATGAGATGAGATACACACACACACTCACGCGCACGCGTTCGCACACATGTACACACATGACAGAATACTACTCAGCCATCAAATGAATGAAATCATGCCACTTACAACCACATGGGTGGAGCTAGAGAGTGTTATCTTAAGTGAAATCAGTCACTCAGAGAAAGACAATACCATAGGCTGTCACTCTTATGTAGATTTGAAGGAAGGAAAAAATAAAGGAGAATAAATAGACAAGCCAAAATACAGACTTTTTTCCAAAGGATTTTCTTT
>PITA01009978.1:0-74402 GCA_004023965.1 Spilogale gracilis
AAGGAAGGAAGGAAGGAAGGAAGGAAGGAAGGAAGGAAGGAAGGAAGGAAGTTTCCTTCCTAACACACAGAAGGAAGGAAAGAAGGAAGGAAGAAAGACCCAGTGGGCTTGGCTCTGAGATGGCCACTGGGCAAGAGGACACTGAATCCCACCACCTTCAATGAGAACAGCTCAAGGTGATACAGCATAGAAGCAGCAGTCTGAAACGGTGCCTGGGGCATATGGGGGAGAGATTTAGTTACTAATCTCAGAGCTTGTTCTGGAGGGACAGAACTCTCCAGGAAAATCCTCCAGGAACAAAGGAACTGGTAGGCTCCATACCCCTCCCCTACTCCTCAGAGTAAATACACATAGCCACAGGAGGACTAGCCTACCTTGCTAGCAATGCACCCCAATCCCCACTCCATCTACCTCTACTTCCACCAATTTACCCCTCTTCTTGGCTGCCTCAGAACAGGCACTCAGGGCCATTCCCACAGAGAAAAACAGCACACAAAGCTCCGTAGCACCATCGCTCAGCCATGCCACCCACCCACGATGCTTCAGCAGATGTGTCCTCTCCAATACACTCTTGGCTGAAGCCCAATCATGGTGGTTCCACAGACCCAGCAGCACAAAAACAGCCCCTACGGGGGCCAGCACCATTCTAAACTGACTCTACCCAGAGAGAGAGAGACAGAGAGAGAGAGAGAAGGATACACACCAGTCAGATGGAGGCCCAAGCAGTGGGCAGGAAGCAGACAACTGGTCTGACTGCAGGCTCTGCCCACCAATGAAAGCTTGTCGTGGGACAACACAGGGAAAGCATCCTGCATTCTGATGCTACTGCATCTCTGGCAAATGCCTGGTCTGACTCAGCTCAAGTTCAAAGTGTTTCTAGATTGGTCTACCAACACTACGGGGACCAACCACTGTCTACTAGAGTCAAAGAGAGCTATTGCATGTAACTGCACTAAAGGAAAAAGTGGTCTAGCCACAACAGAGAGGCATAAGAACCACACATAGGACATACCCCTGAAGTGCCAAGTTCTAGTGAACAGGGGACACTGCACATCAGAGCACTATAGGATCTCTTCCTCATAGAGCCATTACTTTCAGGTGTGGGGGATGTAGCTGTCTTTCCTAACACACAGAAACAGAGAGAATTAGATAAAATGAAGAGGCAGAGAAATAGGTCCCAAATGAAAGAACAGGACAAAATCACAGTAAGACACCTAAGCAAAATGGGGATAGGTAATAACATGACAGAAAAGTTTAAGTAACAATCCTAAAAATAGTCACTGAACCTGAAAATGGAGTGGAAGACATCGGTGATACCTTAAGAATTAGATTAAATGAACCAGAGATGAAGAACACAATAAATAACATTAAAAATACACTAGATGTAATATATTGTAGACTTAAAAGAAGAAGAACAAGTCACTGATCTGGAAGACAGAGCAATGTAAAGTAATCAAGCTGAGCAGGTGAGAAAAAAAATGCAAAATGAGAACAGACTTGTGGAGCTCAATGACACCAGCTGACATAATTAACATTCACATTATAGGAATCCCAGAAGACAAAGAAAAAGAAAAAAGGGCAGACAATTTACTTATAGAAACACTACCTGAAAATGCCCTGAATATTGGGAAGGAAACAGAAATCCAGATCCAGGAGGCACAGAGATTCCCCAACAAAATCAACCCAAAGAGATCCCCATAAAGCTGTCATGTGATTTTTCAACAAAATCTTTTCAGGCCAGAAAGAAATGGCATGATATATTCAAAGTGCTGAAAGGAAAAAAAAAATCTGCTGCCAAGAATATTCTACACAGAAAGGCTAACAACTAGAATAGAGGAGACTGGGTTTCCCAAACAAAAGTTAAAGGAATTTATGACCACTAAGCCAGCCCCACAAGAAATGTTAAAGGGGACTCTGAGTAAAAATAAAAAGGAAAACAGGAATCACTAAAGCAATAAAAATAAGTATACCTGTAAAAATGACTTAAGGGACACATAAACTAAAAAGATACAAACTATGACAACATAAACTAAAACATGGGGAGAAGAGGAGAAAAGAATGGGTTCTAACTTAAGCAATAGCAACTTAATGCAGACTGTTATATGAAGACATTATTACAACCCAAACAGTAACCAAAAATCAAAAACCAGTAATAGATACCAAAAAGTAGAGAGAAAGGTATCCAAGTGTATCACTAAAGAAAGCCACCTTATCAAAGAGAGCAAGCAAAAAAAGCTACTGAGTAGAACTACAAAAACAACCATAAAACAAGTAACAAAATGACAATGAATACATACCTATCAAAATCACTTTGAATAGTAACAGACTAAACACTTTTTAGTAAGACACAGGGTGATAGAATGGCTTAAAAAAAAAAAAAAAGACATTCATCTATATGCCACCTACAAGAGATTCATTTCAGACCTAAGGACACCTGCAGATTCAAAGTGAGAGGATGGAAAAAAATTTATCATGCAAATGGATGTCAAAAAAAAAAAGCCAGAGTAGCAACAGTTGCATAGGACAATACAGACTTTAAAATAAAGTCTACAGGGGGGCACCTGGGTGGTTCAGTCAGTTAAACAACTTTTGATTTCTGTTCAGGTCATGATCTTATTAGGTCATTAGATCAGGCCCCACATCAAGCTCCATCATGAGTGTGAAGTCTGCTTAAGATTCTCTGCTTCCCAAACTGAGGGTTTTGGAAGAGAGGAGAGTAGGGGATTGGGTGAGCTTTGTGGTGGGTATTAAGGAGGGCATGTATTGCATGGAGCACTGGGTGTGGTACATAAACAATGAATCTTAGAACACTGAAAAAAATAAAATTTAAATTAAAAAAAAAAAAGATTCAATGTTTCACTCTCCCTCTGCTCTTCCCCCATGCACACTCAGTCTCTCTCTCTCTCTCAAGATAAATAAATAAGTAATAAGTAAAAAATAGAATCTGTGGGCGCCTGGGTGGCTCATTGGGTTAAAGCCTCTGCCTTCAGCTCAGGTCATGATCTCAGGGTCCTGGGATGGAGGCTCGCATCGGGCTCTCTGCTCAGCAGGGAGCCTGTTTCCTCTGCTCTCTCTGCCTGCCTCTCTGCCTACCTGTGATCTCTCTCTCTGTCAAGTAAATAAATATAATCTTTAAAAAAAAAAAACTGTAGCAAGACATAAAAAAGACACTATATAATCATTCAAGGGACACCCAATAAGAATATATAATAATTATATATTTATGCACCCAACAGGGGTACACCCAAATACTTAAAATAGTTAATAACATAAAGGAACTAATGAATGGTAATACTGTAACATCAGGACTTTAACACCCCCCTTACATTAGCAGACAGATCATTCAAACAGAAAACCAACAAAGAAACAGGGGCTTTGAATTACACAATGGGCAAGATGGGTTTAACAGATATATTTAGAACATTCCAGCCTGAAACAACAGAATACAAACTCTCTTCAAGCCCATATGGACCATTCTCCAGAACAGATGACATACTAGGCCACAAAACAAGTCTCAACAAATTCAAAAAGATAGAGGTCATTTCGTGAATCTTTTAATGCCATGAAGTAGAAGTCAATCACAAGAAAAAGTCTAAAAAACAAAAATACATGGAGGTTAAATAACATGCCACTAAACAATGAATGGCTCAACCAAGAACTAAAAGAGGAAATCCAAAAAATACATGGAGAAAAATAAAAATAAAAATAAAAACACAATGGTCCAAAGTCTTTGGGATACAGCAAAAGCGATTCTAGGAGGGAGGCTACCTCCAGAAGAGAAATCTCAAATAAACTACCTAAGTTTACACCTAAAAGAGTTAGAAAAAGAACAAACAAAACCAAAACTAGCAGAAGGAAAGAAAGGAAAGAGAGAGAGAGAGAGAAAGAGAGAGAGAGAGAAAGAAAGAGAGAGAGAGGAAGGAAGGGAGGAGGAAGGAAGGAAGGAAGGGAGGAGGAAGGAAGGAAGGAAGGAAGGAAGGAAGGAAGGAAGGAAGGAAGGAAGGAAAAGAAACAGAACAGGAAAAAAAACAGAACAGATAAATGAAATCAGAAGCTAATTCTTTGAAAAGATCAACAAAATGGATAGTCAGCCTCATAAAAACAAGAGACAGACTCAAAATCACACTACAGGAGAAATAACACTACAGAAATACAAACTATTAGAGATTATGAAAAACTGTATACCAACATATTGGACAAACTAGAATAAATGGATAAATTCCTAGAAAAAAATAACCTACCAAAAGGGAGTTTGAAGGAATTAGAAAATTTGTCAACTATTTCCTTTGCTTCAGAAAAGCTCTTTTATCTAGATGAAGTCCCAACAGTTAATTTTTCTCTTTGTTTCCCTTGCCTTTGGAGATGTGTCTAGCAAGAAATTGCTGCAGCCAAGGTCACGAGTTTGATGCCCATGTTCTCCTCTATGATTTCAATGAATTCCTGTCTCACATTTAGGTCTTTCATCCATTTTGAATCTATTTTTGTATGTGGTATAAGAAAATGGTCAGTTTCATTCTTCTGCATGTGACTGTCCAATTTTCCCAATACAATTTGTTGAAGAAACTGTCTTTTTTCCATTGGATATGCTTTCTTTCCTGCTTTGTCAAAGATTTGTTGACCACAGAGTTGAGAGTCCATTTCCGGGTTCAATATTCTGTTCCATTGATCTATGTTATCTGTTTTTATACCAGTACCATACTGTCTTGATGATTACAGGTTTGTAATAGAGCTTCAAGCCCAGAATTGTGATGCTACCAGCTTCAGTTTTCTTTTCCAACAGTCCTTCAGCTATTCCATGTCTTTTCGGGTTCCATACAAGTTTTAGGATTATTTTTTCTAGTTCTGTGAAAAAAACTTGTTGGTATTTTGACAGGGATTGCACTGAATGTATAGATTGCTCTTAACAGTATTCATTCTTCCAATTCATGAGCATGGAATGTTTTTCCATTTCTTTGTGTCTTCAGTTTCTTTCATAAGCATTCTATAGTTTTTCTGTACAGATCCTTTGCCTCTTCAGTTAGATTTATCCTCGGTATCTTACTGTTTGGGGTGCAATTGTAAATGGGATCAATTTCTTAAATTCTCTTTCTTCTGTCTCATTGTTAGTGTATAGAAATGCAACTGATTTTTGTGCATTGATTTTATATCCTCCCACGTTGCTGAATTCCTATATGAGTTCTAGCAACTTGGGGTGCAGTCTTTTGGGTTTTCCACATAAAATATGTCATCTGAGAAGAGTGAGAGTTTGCCTCCTCCTTTGCTAATTTGGATGCCTTTTATTTCTTTTTGTTGTCTGACTGTTGAGGCTAGGACTTCTAGTACTATGTTGAGCAAGAATGATGAGAAGAGACATCCCTGCCACATTCCCAACCTTAGGGGGAAAGTTCTGTTTTTACCCATTGAGAATGATATTAACTATGGGTTTTCATACATTTTTTTTATGATATTGAGGTATGTTCCCTCTATCCCTGCACTGTAAAGAGTTTTGGTCATGAAAGGATGCTGTATCAAATGCTTTCTCTGCATCTGTGGAGAGGATCATATGGTTCTTGCCCTTTTATTAATGTAGTGTATCACACTGATTAACTTGTGGATGTTGAGCCACCCTCACAGCCCCGGGATAAATCCCATTTGGTCAAGGTGAATAATCATTTTAATATACTGTTGTATCCTGTTGGTTTAGTATCTTAGTGAGAATTTTGTATCCATATTCATCAGAGATATACTGGTCTGTAATTCTCCTTTTTGGTGGGGTCTTTGCCTGGTTTTGGAATCAAGGTAATGCTGACTTTGGAAATATTCCTTCCATTTCTATTTTTTGAAACAATTTCAGAAGAATAGGTATTCATTCTTCTTTAAGTGTTTGGTAGAATTCCCCTAGGAAGTCATCTGGCCCTGGACTCTTGTTTGTTGGGAAATTTTGACGACTGCTTCCACTTCCTTCCTGGATATGGGGCTGCTCATGTTTTCTATTTTTTCCTGGTTCAATTTTGGTAGTTTCTATGTCTTTAAGAATGCATCCATTTCTTCCAGATTTGTGGGCATATAGTTGCTCAAATTATGTTCTTTTTTTTTTTTTAAAGATTTTATTTGCTTGACAGAGAGAAACACAGCCAGAGAGGGAACACAAGCAGGGAGAGTGAGAAGCAGGCTTCCCGCCAAGCAGGGAGCCCGATGTGGGACTCGATCCCGGGTCTCCGGGATCATGACCTGAGCCAAAGGCAGCCGCTTAACCAACTGAGCCACCCAGGCGCCCCTCAAATTATGTTCTTAAATTGTTTGTACAACTGATGGAATGGGAGAATATATTTGCAAATGTCTTATCGGATAAAGGGCTAGTATTCAAAATCTATGAAGAACTTACCAAACTCAATACACAAAGAACAAATAATCCATTCAAGAAACAGGCAGAAGACATGAACAGACATTTCTGCAAAGGCCATACAGATGGCTGACACATGAAAAAATGTTCACCATTGCTCAGCATAAGGGAAATAAAGATCAAAATCACAATGAGATACACACCAATCAGAATAGCTAAAACCAACAAGTCAGGAAACAACAAATGTTGTCAAGGATGAAGAAAAGAGGAAACCCTCTTACACTGTTGGTGGAGAGGTACAGCCACTCTAGAAAACAGTATGCAGCTTCTTCAAAAAGTTGAAAATAGAGCTACTCTATGACCTAGCAATTGCACTACTGAGTAGTATTTGCACTACCCAAAGATAAGAATGTGGTGATCCAAAGGGGCACCTGCACCCAATGTTGATAGCAGCAATGTCCACAATAGCCAAACTATAGAAACAGCCCAAATGTCCATCAATAAATGAATGGATAAAAATTATGTCAGTGTGTCATCACCCATATGAACATAAAGTGACTTTTTTTTTAATATCTGTTTATTTGTTTTAGAGGGAGAGGGAATGTGGGTGTGTGAGGGGAGCAGCAGCGGGAGAGAGGTGTATGTACATTACAAATATCTATGTGCATTATACACACTCACATATACACATATATATACAATGGAATACTACTCAGCCAACAAAAAAAATCTTGCCTTTCTCAATGACATGGATGGAACTAGAAGGTATTACACTAAGTAAGGCAATCAGAGAAAACAATTATATAATCTCACACATACATGGAATTTAAGAAGTAAAACAGTGGATCATAGGGGAAGAGAGGGAAAACTAAAACAAGAAGAAATCACAGAGAGAGAGAAATAATAAAAGACTCTTCATCACAGGAAATGAACTGAGGGCTGCTGGAAGGGAGGGACTGGAAGGATGAGGTAACTGGGTGATGAACAGTGAGGATGGCATGTGATATAATGGGCGCTGGGTATTATAAGACGGATGAATCAGTGACCTATACCTCTGAAATTAGTAATACATTATACATTAATTAATAACATTTAAAAATTTTTTAAAGGAGAATATCTTAGGCAGAGGAAATGGCAAAGCCCAGTAGCCAGAAGCCCCTGCTTAAGTCCAGGGAGGGCAAGAGAGCTGGTGGGATGGAATATAGTAAATGATGAGAATTGTAGGAAACAAAGTGTCAGGAAACAGGAAATGCAATTGCCTTGGGCTTCATAGGTTGTCATAAAACGCTGGCTTTTTCTCTGAAATGGGGAGCCACTGAAGGACTCAGCAAAAAAGTGACACTGACTGGTTTAGGTTTTTAACAGGATCATACTGGTTACTATAAGGAACAAAGAGGAGAACCAGGGAGACAGAGTATTGTAGTAATTTTCAGATAAGAGATGGTGGCCACTTAGGTGATGAGTAGTTGTTGGATTCTGGGTGTCTCTTATTAAAATTTTTTTAAATAAAAAAATTAAAAATTAGGAGCACCTGGGTGGCTCAGTTGGTTAGGCTACTGCCTTCGGCTCAGGTCATGATCCCGGAGACCCTGGATCGAGTCCCACATCAGGCTTCCTGCTCAGTGGGAGACCTGCTTCTCCCTCTCTGACTCCCCCTGCTGGTGTTCCCTCTCTGGCTGTGTTTCTCTCTGTCAAATAAATAAAATCTTTTAAAAAAAATTTTTTTTTAAATAGAAATGGAAAATGTGAATGGATAGATTACCACCAATGATATCAGGAATCAAAAAACTTTCAAGAGAAGTCCAGGACCAGATGGTTTCATAGGGATATATACATCAATATTCTTTTCTTTTAAATTTTTTTAAAGATTTTATTTATTTGACAGAGATACCAAACATTTAAAGAATATTAATACATATTCTTCTCAAACTACTCCAAAAAATAGAAGAGAAATGAACACTTCCAAATTCATTCTTTAAGGCCTGAATTACACTGAAACCCAAACCAGATAAAGACACTATAAACAAAGGTAACTACAAGCCAGTATCTCTGATGAACACAGACACAAAAATCCTCAACAGAACAGTAGAAAACCAGTTCAATAATACACTAAAAGAAACATTTGCCATAATCAAGGAGATTTATTACTGAGATGCACATGTAGTTCAATATTCACAAATAATTCCATGTGACACATCACATCAATCAGAGAAAAAATAAGAATGCTATAATGATTTCAATAGATGCAGAAAAAGCATTGGACTAAGTACATCTATTCATGATAAAAACCCTCAACAAAGTAGGTATAGAGGGAACCTAGCATCATGCTCAATGGTGAAAAATTGAAAGCTTTCCCCCTAAGATCAGGAACAAGACTAGGATGTCTCCTTTCACCACTTTTATTCAACATAGTACTAGAAGTCCTGCTTCAGAAATCAAACAGAAAGGAAAAAAGGCATCCAAATTGGTAAGAAGTAAAACTTCCACTAGTTTCAGAGGATAACATACTATATAGAGAGAACCCTGAAGACTCCATCAAAAAACTACTCGAACTAATAAATGAATTCAGTAAGTTTGTAGAGTGCAAGATCACTGTACAGCAATCCATCACATTTCTATACACTAATATTTAGCAACAGAAAGACAAATTATAAAACACTGATGAAAGAAAGTGAAGACAACACAAAAAAATGGAACACATTCCATGCTCATGGATTTGAAAAACAAATATCATTTAAATGTCCACACTACGCACAGCAATCTACAGATTTAATGAAATCCCTATCAAGATACCAACAGCATTTTCACATGACTAGAACAAATGATCCTAAAATTTCTAAGGAAGCACAAAAACTCCAAATAGTCAAAATAATCTTGAAAAAGAAAAACAAAGATGGAGGTATCACAATTCCAGATTTCAAGTTCTATTACAAAGTGGTAGGATGCCATAAATGGTACTACTTTCTTTGCAACTTCAACAAGCAAAGCACAAAATTAATTATTTCTAATTCAGTATTTTCTGATACTACCTCTGATACAAGACCAAAACCTCTTTCTCTGTGAGTCAGTAAGGCCTGCCTAGAAAATGTCTTACCTGTTTTCATTCTTCATCTCTTCATCTCTATTTATCAACCTCATTTCCCTAATTCCAGTACCATTTCCTCTATAATCTAGAAGGGGGGGATGGTATATCCCAGTTCCAGTTGATTTCAGACCTACCCCTTACAGAGCTCAGAACTCAAACAGCAACCACCAGCATAGAATCCACTGGAGGTAGACCATCGTGAGCTGCTACCTTGCTTCCCCAAATCCTGGGGGAATTAAGTCCATTTAACTCCTCCAGCCAACCATCCCTTTGGACCAATCCAATTTGTTTCAAATGGCAGTTTTTACACATTTTTGCTTCCCAAGCAACAGGATAAATGAGGGGACATCGATAGAAAGAAGAACATACCCTTGGCATCTTTTAAGGAACAGTCCTAAAAGCTATCAAACAATATTTCTTTTTTTTCTTTCATAAAGAAACCACATTCTTTATTTACTGATTTGTTACATAAATTGCTTATTGTATTTGGGAAATCATACTTGGACAAGAAAAAGGAAAAATATGTGAAACCTCATAACCCATAGTGCTTAAATATAGGATCAAAATTCCAGGCTGGGGTGCCTGGGTGGCTCAGTTGGTTAAGCAACTGCTTTCGGCTCAGGTCATGATCCTGGAGACCCGGGATCGAGTCCCACATCAGGCTTCCTGCTCGGTGGGAGGCCTGCTTCTCCCTCTCTCAGTCCCTCTGCTTGTGTTCCCTCTCTCACTGTGTTTCTCTCTGTCAAATAAATAAATAAAATCTTTAAAAAAAAAAAATTCCAGACTTTCCCCTCCAACTATATTAATACACTTATAGGTATTATTTAAAAATAAACGTTAGTAACATAGTTGATATATTTGGATATATACATCAATATTCTTTTCTTTTAATTTTTTTTAAAAATTTTATTTATTTGACAGAGAGAAACACAGCCAGAGAGGGAGCACAAGCAGCAGGAGTGAGAGCGGGAGAAGCAGGCTTCCTGCAGAGCAGGGAGCCCGATGTAGGGCTCGATCCCGGGTCTCCGGGGTCACAACCTGAGCTGAAGGCAGAGGCTTAACCACTGAGCCACCCAGGCGCCTCTACATCAATATTCTTCTAAACATATTCTACATCAACATACATATAATTATATTTGAATCATTTATTAAGTTATGCTCAGTATCTTTTTTTGATAAAAAGAATTATTCTTTTTTTCCTTTTTACATTTTATTTTTTCAGTGTTCTAAGATTCATTATTTATGCACCATACCTAGTGTTCCATGCAATATGCACCCTCCTTAATACCCACCACCAGGCTCACCCATCCTCCCACCCCCCTTCCTTTCAAAAACCCTCAGTTTCTCAGAGTCCATAGTCTCTCCTGCTTCATTTCTCCCTCTGATTTACTCCAATTCACTTTTCCTCTCCTTCTCCTAATGTCTTCCATGTTATTCCTTATGCTCCACAAGTAAGTGAAACCCTATGATAATTGACTTTCTCTGCTTGGCTTATTTCACTCACCACAATCTCCTCCAGTATTGTCCATGTTGATACAAAAGTTGGGTATTCATCCTTTCTAATGGAGGCATAATATTCTATTGTATATATGGGCCCTATCTTCTTTATCATCTGTTGAAGGGCATTTTGGCTCCTTTCACAGTTTGGTGATTGTGGACATTGCTGCTGTGAACATTGGGGTACATATGGCCCTTCTTTCACTACATCTGTATCTTTAGGGTAAATACCCAGTAGTGCAATTGCAGGGTCATAGGGTAGCTCTATTTTTAATTAATTTTTTAAGAAATCTCCACACTGTTTCCCAAAGCAGCTGCACCAACTTGCATTCCCACCAACAGTGTAAGAGGGTTCCCCTTTCTCCACAGCCTCTCCAACACTTGTTGTTTCCTGTCCTGTTAATCTTGGCCATTCTGACTGGTGTAAGGTGGTATCTCAATGTGGTTTTGATTTGAATTTCCCTGATAGCTAATGATGATGAACATTTTTTCATGTGTCTGTTAGACATTTGTATGTCTTCTTTGGAGAAGTGTCTGTTCATGTCCTCTGCCCATTTTTTGACTTGATTATCTTTTTGGGGGTTGTTGAGTTTGAGGAGTTCTTTATAGATCTTGGATATCAGCCCTTTGTCTGTAGTGTCATTTGCAAATAACTTCTCCCATTCCCTGGGTTGCCTCTTTGTTTTGTTGACTGTTTACTTTGTTGTGCAGAGGCTTTTTATTTTGATGAAGTCCCAAAAGTTCATTTTTGCTTTTATTTCCTTTGTGTTTTGGGACATGTCTTGAAAGAAGTTGCTGTGGCCAATGCCGAAGAGGTTACTGCCTGTGTTCTCCTCTAGGATTTTGATAGATTCTTGCCTCACATTGAAGTCTTTCATCCATTTCAAATTCAAACAACTTCTGCTAACACCTTCTTGATAAGGATTAAATTACATGTTCACATCAAGTGTAAATAAAACTGGGAAGTATAGTCTTTATTCCAGAGAATTACACGCCTAACTAAAATTGGGGCGGTTATTTCCTTGGAAGAGGAGAATAGATGTTGCAGGACTAACTATCACTCCTGCCACAGAAGGATTTAGGTCACATTTTTAACCACTTGTCAAAAAAGAAATAAACTACGAGAATGACACATACCAAAGGGGGGGGAAAAAAGAAAAAAAATTAGCAATAAATTTTAAGAAAAAAATCTCAAAAGTGAAAATGTTCTGTTCAGTGAGGTATGTTCAAGAGATGGATATAATTAATCATATCACAGAACCATAAATTTTAAAATAACAAGAAAAACTTAGAAGTCTGTAAAATATTTAATTAACAGTTTGACACTAAGCTTGACACTAAAAGTAATCACTGCACTCTAATGAAGACACTGGAACTCAGTGGAGCTTTATCTTCATAAGTACTGAATGTAGATAATGTGTATACATGTAGTCTTGCTAAGTCTGGAAAATATTTGACCACTACTTAATTAAGAGGCTAAGATACAATGGGAAACTAATGCAGGATGGGAGAAGGAATGGATTGGCTAGATGGAAAACAAAAATGGAGGTCAATCCTGTGGCCACCACCCTCCTTCTGCATTACTTCTTCATGGGTTGTGACACAGTTAGAAAATACACCAGGGATTTGAGAAGACAAGGCCTAATTCCCAGGTATCATTCTTGTCACTGACAAATTTTGCAACAGTACTACCAAAGCAATTATACTGCCAGCATGGGGTGGTGAGAGCCATTTTGCAAATCCATTTGCACCCACCCTACTCTCCTCAGGGATGCAAAGAGGGCAGAAGTGATTTCTTTCTCTCTTATTTTCAAGGTTGTCTATATGATGATGAGTAAGGGCTGAGCCTTCTCAAGCGTAGTTATCCCATTATACAATTGGAAAAATGTGGACAGCAGGAATATTAAAAATCCTATCTGCATTTACAATCTAATTTCCTATGAATAATCTTCCAGATTTGGCTGAAAAGTCAAGCACAACGAGCATCACATCTGGTGGCTGCTGTACATCAAGTCACCACCCCCCTCAGCATGCAGGCTTTACTGCCAAACACCAGAGCCTCCTGCAGCAGGAGGAGAGGAAAAAGCTACACTCTATTGTTTTATAAACTGATTGTGCAGGAAAATGACAATTAAGCTGGCTCTGTCCTCATCATCTCTGATGGCACAGGGCAGGTGATTCAAAGATAATGGCACCTTTGAAATGGATTTTTATGGTGATGCAAAGATTATAATTTTTAATAGAAAATTACATTATGCTAGGTCATTTTTTCCACTTGGATAATGGTATTTTCCATCCCTTCTATTCTAATTTGGAAGTCAGTGCAGTGTAAATAACGATACAGCCTTTACTTACTATCAAGTCCACAGAAGCAAAGATGATTAGAGTAAATTTTGTCATTTTTGAGTTAATGTGGTACAAGGGTATTTTAGTGTTTCTGATAAGTGTCAAAGAAAAAAGAAACCAACACAAAATTATCTGTTTGAAATTATTTTGTGTACTGTATAAAAGTTCATTTAAGACATACCCAATATAGTTTACTATACAAACTGTGTATAAGCAATCTAGCTAAATCCAACATGGGTATATTTTGAAGTAGTCAATGTCACTTGATTGTATTCTACGGTTGTCTCTACGTTATACAGTTTAAGTTTCATGTTAAATTTGTTTTAATTTCTCAGTATATGTATTAATGCAAATTAGAAATAACCCAGCTTTATACTCAGGTATTATTTTCAAAGGCAATCTAAAGGGACATTGCAACAGACTGATATAAAAGGTAGGAATAGAAAGAGAGTATTTCTTACAGCTTTTTAAAAAAAAAAATATGATTGACTTGCTGCACAAGGGAATGGTTTTATATGCCCCACAGACAATAGAAAGAGAATGTAAGAACATTACTTGTAGGAAGCTGTGCATTGATCTAGTAAGGCCAGTTCAGAATGCACTAAATGTCATCGTGGCACAGAAAATCTTTTGCTAAAATTGTTTTGGGTAATTATGTATTACTTTTCAAAGCTGTTATGAAATGCTTAAATAGCCTAGAGACAACTGTAATATTACTTGACCATGGGGTAATGGGACATATACATTGACTGGATTTTCCTGAGAAGAAATAGAGCCGCTTTATAATTTTTGCATTAATTTCTGGGTTATAAGACCCATCTGCTGCATTTTGTTACTTCTATTCACTGATTACCTCCTATTGCACTAGCCTAGACTTTAAATTATTTGAAATGTTTTATGTTATATGTGTTTGTAAAATGAGCCAAAAAGATTATGTTGCCATTATTACATTCTACTTAGAGAGGAAAGAGTTAATATTTTATGTGAAATAGTTTCCTTTAGATCAAAAATATCAAGAAGAGTTCAAAAGAACTATGTGCTCCAACCATGGTAAAGATTTTATCGACCACAAATACTGAACAAATAAAAGTCTATCAGCATCTCCACCAATGAAGGTTTTAAAAAAATCGAAGCTCATGTTCTTCAAGATGAATTTGGGGTCTACAGTATGACAATGTATGATTTTTAAATGGAAAAGACAAAAAGTCTAAGTAACAGGGCTACTGAAAAAGTCAGAACTCTATGTTGTGTCTTCTTAGTGCTCCTCCCAGATTCCAAAAATAAGGGTTTCAAAAGGTGCCTGCTGGAGGTACTTATCTAAAATCATAAGCTTGAGAATGAAATTGATTTTTTTAACTGGTATTTAAAAAGGGGGTGGGGTTAGATAACTCAATAAAATCTATCTTCTCACCTGTAGAGATATGTATTTATATCCTGGCTCAAGCAGAAAACACAAATAAATTTGAGTTTAACAGACTATTTTTTTTATTAAAAATTTTATTTATTTATTTGACAGACACAGTAAAAGAGGGAACACAAGCAGGGGAGTGGGAGAGGGAGAAGCAAGCTTCCTGTGGAGCAGGGAGCCTGATGTGGGGCTCGATCCCAGGACCCTGACCTAAGCTGAAGGCAGACTCTTAACGACTGAGCCACCCAGGCACCCCTAGACTTCTTTTTTAAGCATTTATATAAATTTTCCTCTTTGAAACTTTTAGAAGATTTCTTAGAATTTAACTAGCAAATATACCTCTCACTGTGTTTGCCCTCTTTTTATAGTTTTTCAGTTACCAGGTGGTGTAATTTTTTTTTTTTACTGTTAAATTTTTTTTTTCCAGTGTTCCAAGATTCATTCCCCATTCCCCACACCCAGTGCTCCATGCATTGGGTGCCCCCAGTACCCACCACCAGACTCTCCCATCCCTCCACCCCACTACAAGTCCCTCAGTTTGTTTCTGTGTCCAAAGTCTCTGTTGTTTCATTTCTCTCCCTGGATTACAGACTCTTTTAACTACAGGGAACAAGCAGGGTTGATGGAGGCAAGTGGATGGCGGATGCGCTAAGCGGGGATGGGTATTATGGAGGGCACTCGTGATGAGCACTGGGTGTTGTATGTAAATAATGAAGCCCTAGATTCTACACCTGAAACCAATTTTGCCATATATGTTAACTAATTAGAATTTAAATAAAAGCTTGATAATAAATTTGATGATTGTTTCTCTTTCCCACAATAATCTTATTGGCTCTACCATAGAAAAGACTGAAGCCTGAACAATATATGCAAAAACCCAACACATTCAACATTACAGAGGGCGGGTAAGAATCTTTATATTAATAACACTAACATTAACAATCGTGATAAATAATAATAAAGCACAGGGAATAAAATCTAAATGTTTTTCTTCTTCTCCCTTACCTTCAATGCTATTAAATTCAATTAAATAAACAATTCTTAAACATCTCTGCACAACTCCCTTTGTGAGGAACTGAGAGATATAAAGACAAACATGTGCAAAGAGAAGAGAATAATACAACTCATCATAAGAATAGAGCCCAGTTGAAGAGGAGATACTAAGACATTACACAGTTATCATTCCTAGAAGGTTATCTGACACTAGGTGGGGTTGCATTCCTGAAACTAGAGCACCAGATGGGTGACTCATTTTGAGGCCAAAGGAACTCTGTCCAGTGAGAAGTAAGGGCCTCCGAAATAGATTTCAACCCACAGGAGACTCTCAGATATGCACGAAGAACCCATCTGTGGCAAGAGTCTCCTGATTGGAATATACAACCAATAGTTCACATGCCTGAGCTGCAGAATCAAGAATGGAATTGTCTGAAAACAGAATTTCAGGCTCCGCCTCAGCTCTTCTCAAAGAGAAGTACAAAGCCAATGAATGCATACTATGTTAAGGAGAACCACTTCACTAGATACCCATAGATCTTATAGCCTCTTCAAGAAAGGCCTAGGAAAGGTTTTTCAGCCAAGGAAAGGTCAGGTTTGGGGATTTATCTACCCCAGAGATAAGTGTAGGGAGTACAGTCTGGCAATTTATATCATCTCAGGGAACAACACTCATGGTTTAGTTGGACAACGTCCTACCATACTATTGTCAGCTCACAGCCACTGGCATGGACCCTACCTGCTCACTTACAAATACTGTTCCTTGGCCAATTCTAGTTAGCAGACATTTTGAGGATTAAATGTGGGGATTCTGCACCATGTTATGTCCAAAGCCCCTTATACTGCTAAAGTTTAAGTGAATAGGAGAGAATGCACAGTAAACTAACTATACCCAATTATCAAGAAAAAGCAGGTCTTCCAGAAAAGAAGACCATAAGACATTAAGTTTATAGCTAGATCTTCCCCTTGTTTAATGGAGAGGTCACTTTGTACATAACTGTGTCCCTGAGGGTAAGTAAATGAGTAAGTCACCTTAGGTAGATAAATCACCTTGCATCAATAAGAATAACTATCATTAAAAGATCATGGAGTGTTGATTTGTCCTAGTTCCCTGAGAAAGAGACTTCTAACAAGAATATCTTTATTCTGAGTAGTTTAAAGAGAAATGGAAGAGAGTGTTTGAGAGCTTCACTGTGGTAAATGCAGAACCAGTCATTGCTCACTGAGCCCCAGCCAAGGCCGAGGAACCTAGCCTCATCTACATTTCATCCCTCAGCTATTTTCACCTGCTGCAAGTTAGCATCTGGCTTCCCACTCAACTAGACCACTGAAGCTGAGCTGGTACCATGGTCAGGTCTCCCTGCGTTGCTCAACTCATTTAGCAATAAATTGGGTGAAGACAAAGAATATATGTCCAAATTTTCAGGTGATACAAAATGGAAGGATAACAAAGACGCTGACTCACCTTTGGAATTCAAAAAGAGAAAGCTTGCAACATTGAGCCAAAAGTAGCAAGATAAACATAACACATTAAACGACAGCCTTGCACCTATAGATAAACATCATCATCACAATAGATCACAGAGGTGTGGATGAGTAGCAGCACCTAAATGATAAAAAGGAAAATTTACATCAACAACGTGTCAACAGTCAAGAGCTTGATGTAGGCAACCAAAAAACCTAGCATGGTCTCAAGATTAATAGTGTGGTGTTTTCACCCTGGGGAATGACAGAATAAAATTCTTGCAGCTTTGGCTGTAATAACTAAGAGCATAACTGCACATCCTCAGTCTTACCATGGATGGCAATGGGCAGAAGAAGCAAGAATCTCCAGCACATATTTAAGGCATGACTTACACATTTGGGATCAGAACTGAATCAAGAAATACTATAAGAGTTGGAACAGAAGAATATGGGAAGGTGTGCACCGCATAGAGAAACCACAAGGACTGTGGGAAGTGAGACCCCTGTCGGAAGACAACTAGAATTGCTTCGGCAAAAATCTAAGAGATGTTGAAATGCAGTCTATAGATATCACCACCAGTCCTAGAAACCATGGTCTCCTGAGGTCCTATGGTGATCATCGGTCTGGCTCATGGCACACTAAAAAAGACAGGGTCATCTCTCAAGTACAGGTCAAGGACTTACAACAGAAGTCTTTCTAAGTTGTTTCAGGGTACAGTAGCTCACCCATCCCCTCTGCAGTCAAGCTCCCCACTCTCAGCCTAATCACTCACACCCAGTGACAAACAGTCTGGTTACTGTGAAGAGAGAAGGAGGGAGCATGAGTCTGACAACAAAACACCTCACCCCACGTGGATGCGTGAGTTCTTTGTGTCTTGTGCTGACTTCGGATATATGTTAGCAAGTTGCAAGTTTAAAACCAACACCTGGATACAGGTGAGCCTGACCTCTTGCCACTTGAGCCACATTTAAGAGCCACAAAACATCTGCCATGTAAAGTAAAAGCCCATAGCGCACAGTTGGCCAAACTCCTTCTGCTTCCTGACTATGCTGGGTGATCTCTTGCCTGCAGGCTTCTGCAGATGCTGTTTCATCTTTTCACCTAACTAGTTGCTGTTTATACACCAGGCCTCAGCCCAGGCTTCACTTTCCAAGAAAAGATTCCTGTGACCTCCTAACCAGACAATCTCAATACATTTAATACCTCTGTCACGTTGCTCCCTAGGGCTCCTTGTGCCCCTCCTGGCCTCGCATTTATTCCCCAGCTTGAGCTGTCAGATAATATGTCCCCATCTTGTCCCAATCTATAGCTTCTCTGAACATAGGGAATGTGGCTATCTGTTTGTAATTACTTCCCAGCGCCTGACATATAGTTGGGGTTAAGGAACTACTTCACAAATGAATCAGGTAACTGATTTTTTTTTTTTCCTGTTCTCATTTTAGGTCAGAAAGACATAGCCTTTCTAGAAAAAGGAGACTCTGGAATGGCACATTTCTCTCCGTTTCTGAGAAGTATCTCAGGAAGAAATTACAACATGATCTGTAACATTTCTAGCCCCCATTCACTTACATTAGTTACTAACTGCTCCACAATTTTTAATTTTTTAACAGTTCACTATTGCCTTTCATATATTGACTAAATATGTATGAATTCAAACCCCCAACTTCTCTTTGCTTGAAAAGGAAAGACAAATTTATTTTTTGGCAAGAAATTCGAGGCAAGTGATTCCTTTTTCACTGTCAGCTGTCAGTCACAATTAGCAGATAAGTGTTCGTACAAAGTCATCAGTAAAATATTTTTAGTCAGTACTTGTATCAAACTGTGAGAGTATTTGTCTTCTTTATCTCTGGAATATAACCCCCTAAAATCGCTTGCCCTTCTTAGATAGAATGCTTTACCGGAAAAAGCAGGGGGGGAAAAGAACACATTAACATTTAAGTTATGAGGAAAAGATTCTTTAATTATCACATTTCTACTCAGAAGCAGCCCTGAGTAATACATTCATTAAAAACCAACAGTACTAGGAGGTCTCTTTTAGTCATTTTATAACACTGACAGAATTATTAGTTAAAATTAGACTTCTCATTTTCATATCAGGGGAGACATCAACATTAGTTTCTATATTAAACATAAAAGTTATTCATACATTCTACAACTGTAGAAAGCTTTTTAAATGGATTTAAGGTGATAGATGCAGGATTATCTGAACATTTATTTAATAGAAATTATGATTATCGACCAAATTATATTTTGGAAAGGCAATCAGTTCTTCACCGCAATGCAGTAATACATTTTCCAGTCTACCAAAAATACTATGTATGAAAAAGTATTTTACAGCACTTTTTATAGTTCTACAGACGACCACATTACTGCTTGTCAACTAGCAACCGCATCGTAATTCAACCAGCTGCAACTATAAAACTGTACCTTGACTCGATTAAACAAAAGACCCAAGCATATGTGGTGTACATGTATGTGTGTATACAGAGACACCGGGGATGAAAATGGTAACATCTTAAATGTTGAGCGTGTAAAATAGTGTCTATGCAGTGAGAAGAAAGCACAACCTCTAATGGGAAATCTAATGGATTCTGCTTTTAATTTTCCTTTCCACTTGGTGTAGGTTTTTGGAACAATATTTGTCTATAGACAAGAACAATGACTTTTCTGCAGAGATGACTGTATTTTTATCACCTAATATAGCAATAACCTGAAGGAGAGAGGACTACTGTCCTAAAAGTGCTTCCTTATCTTAAACAACAGTGTTCATAGAAAATGGTTAAGTCAGCATTCTCCGGGGCCTCTGGAGCCCAGATTTTAAACTGTGACTGCCCCAGGTCCTACAGGTTACCCTACCCAGGACTGAAGGGTCAGCTTCTCAATGCATGCATTACTCATTCTTGTTCCCAAGACTGGGAAGCTCTGTCTTAGGAAATGTTGCGATTAATGGATGAAGACAAGTTATTATAAAAATTATACACCAAGGAGTATTTCCACAGATCCAAAATATTTTCTATAATAAAGTTAGAGATACAAAATTTTGGATGACTGATAGGATTTCAGAAACCAAGTCTGAGTTGCCAGGGATGGGAAAGCTTAGTTGTTACAAAGAAGGGTTTTGCCATGAGAATGTCTTAGTTCAAAACACAATTCCATTATTTACTCACCACATAGATACAAGGAAGTCATCGGACTCCCCTGTGCTTTGGTTTCCTATTCTGTACAGTAGGGATGATAAAAGTACCTATCTCAAAGGGTTGCTGTAAGGATTGAATGACTTAATATATGGTAAGCCCTCAGAGAAGTATTAAATAAATACTGGCTTTAATCATAATGTATATGAAAATGAAATTTAAAAAAATATTTTCTTATTTTGAAACAAAAATCATAGAAGAGTTGCAAGGAAAAAAAATTATTCTCTTTGTTTTGTAAAGACTATTTATTTATCTATTTATGTGAGAGAGACAGAGAGAGAGAGAGAGAGAGAGAGAGAGAGAGAGAGAGAGAAAGCATGAGCAGGGCAAGGGGCAGAGAGAGAAGTAAATTCCCCACTGAGCAGGGAGCCCAACTCTCGGCTTGATCCCAGGACCCCAGGATCATGATCCAAGCTGAAGGCAGATGCTTGACCAACTGAGCCACCGAGGCTTCTCTGTTCTCTTTTGATCTGGAAGGAAACCTCAGTCTTTGCCTGACTGCATCCAGTAGGTGTATACACATTTTGATTCATCTTATTTGTGGTACTGGTAACTTTGGTCATTGTATTTGGTGATGTCTACCAGGCTTTTCTACTAAAAGTTACTTCTTTTTCCTTTGTAGTTAAATATTTGGGGAGAGAAGGTTATTACTGTAAAACCATGTAAACATCCCATTCCTAATCAAACTTACATTTACACACATACACACGTATATACATGTCAGTGAAAAAGGCAACACACTTACGCTCAGAAGGCAAACTATCCTGTACCAGCACATTCTGGGCTTCCCTCTTTAAATTTTAGTGGGAAAAAAGTAGGCAAAAAAAAAAGCAACTCCATATATCTCATACCTTCTCCATAAGCATGAATCACAAAAAGAAGCAAATATCACCAACTTAAAAGTGGAGAAATATCAATACCATGGATGTCATATCAGAACACAGCGAAAAATAAACAAAGGAAAAGAGACATGGAGACCACATGCCCACATTCTTCTCATCTTCCCAAACTGGGGAATAAAGAAGACATAATAGAGAATTCCCTAAAACTGGTAAAAGTGTACTTATGATGTGAGGGCAACTAAGAACAGAAGGAACTTCTTTCAGTTGATAGAGAATATTTACTAGAAACTTAAATAGATGTGATGTAATGTTGGACACATTCCCAATAAAGTGAAAAATGGGCTTGCATTTTACAACTTTCTATAGATTCTAATCTACAAGAGATACTCAAGTTCAGCAAGGAAGAGATGCAGAACACCTGACCCACTACCTGTCAGCAAAAGCATGAGGAAACTAGTACTCCTGTGCACCACTGGGTGGGGTTTTCGGCTATGCCGTAGGTCTCAGAAAAAGTTGTAAACGAAGATTGTAACTTTAAATAAATTACATCCTCTACTCCTTTCTTGACACATAAACCTTCCTAATCTCAAAATCAGAAAGTATTTATAAAGCTATCTTTTTATATTACTCAAAACCAGCAAAATATCAACGGGAAACTAATTATCACTGCTACTGTTTAAGTGGTCTTTTAATGGGGTGGCAAATTTGAATCCATAAAGACACAATAATTTATCAGTTATATACTTATTCCATAAAATTAATCTCTCTTTTTTTTAGAATTCTATTTATTTATTGCAGACAGAGAGAGCGAGAGAGACAGCCCAAGTGGAGAGGAGTGGCAGAGGGAGAAGAAAACTCCCGACTGAGCTGGGAGCCCGATGCACAGCTCGAACCTAGGACCCCAAGATCATGCAGAGCTGAAGGAAGACGCTTAACTGACTGAGTCACCCAGGTGACCCTAAAATTAATATCTGATTTTATTTGAAAGTCATTGGACTATGCCATAGTCCAGACTCTCACACAACTTTTGTTCTATTCATATTAACACCAAAGTAGATAGCCATTTTTGTTAAGGTTTTATTTATTTATTTGACAGAGAAATCAAGAACACAAGCAGGCAGAGTGGCAGGCAGAGGGAGAGGGAGAAGCAGGCTCTCCACGGAGCAGGGAGCCTGATGTGGGGCTTGATCCCCAGACCCTGGGATCATGACCCGAGCGAAAGGCATCCCACTTAACCAACTGAGCCACCCAGGTGCCCAGTAGATAGACTTCCAAAGGCTGTGTAGTTCTTACATAGTTTTTATTCATTATAAATTAGAGACATTTTTCACTGCTGAGGAACTATATACTAGAATTATTAATAGAGTTGATCATTGATGAGAGTATGTAGATTAAAAATGAGTAATACATTTTATATATAGTATTCAAAATCTATAAAGGACTATGTGTGATATGTTATTGTTGCATAAAAAATTACAAAATATTTTAATTTAGTTGTATAAATCACTACCACAGTAGGACTTTTAACATCATTTAATCAGTTTATCTAGGTCCATAAAACGTTTTTCTACAAGAGTTTCAATGTAGAGGAGTATCTGGGTGGCTCAGTTCGTGAAGTATCTGACTCCTGACCTCAATTCAGGCCTTGATTTCAGGGCTGTGAGTTCAAGCCCCACACTGGGCTCCAAGGTGAGCATGGAGCTTACTTTAAAAAATGTTTCAATGCTAAAACATTTTTAAAAATAAAAAATAGTAGCATGTTTCTCAATTTTTCAAATCTCTCTATGAAAGTACACCTTGAACTAGAAAAACAGAAACTAGTTTCAGGCATATTTGGTCATATATCTTCACCTTTATATGTACATGATTTTGTTTTATTTATTTCAAGTATTATTCTTGCTGCATATAACCCACAAATTTTCTATTATAAGTATTCTCTAAATTAAAAAAAAAACTAATTTTTAAAGTTTGAAATATCCACATTCAGATGCTTGGTACACTTTTGCTAACATTTTTAATAAGCAGTCATTCATCATCAAAAGTAGTACACATTCAAAATTAGTTTTTCACCAGTTAAACCTTCATTTAATAAGATATCTATAAGTTGCACAGATTTTTATCAGATCTGCTCAAGTTGTAGGTCTGGTTTGGTGAGGTTAATTTTCTTGCTCAATTTCTTTATCAGTACTTGACTTTCAATAAATTACAAATCTGTAGTCCTATTAGCACATTTCATGTAGTTTGGGCTTAATAGCATCAAGTTCTTAATTTCACTGTTTCCAAGTTTTAACAAATTAATCAAATTGCCACTTTGAAGATTTTTTTTTCCTTTTTAGTTGTGTTTCCTTTCTGAGCTGCATTTTTTTCTGTCATATTGACCTCATTTATTCTCTTGAAAGAATTAAAAATAAAATACAATTATATTTATATAATAAAAATAAGTATATTTTCTTCCCAAAGTATATTTAATCAAAATAAGTATATTTAATCAAAATAAGTATATTTAATCAAAAATGTAATTTTAATTCATGCAAAAATCATAAAAGAAAAATGTAAAAAAACAAAATTTTTAAAGTTATTTTACTTTTTTAAAGATTTAATTTATTTATTTGACAGACAGAAAGAGAGAGAACAAGCAAGGAGAGCAGCAGGCAGAGGGAGAAGCAGGCTCCCTGCTGAGCAAGGAGCCCAATGTGGGGCTTAATCCCAGGACCCTGGGATCATAACCTGAGCCAAAGGCAGAGGCTTAACCAACTAAGCTACCCAGGTGTCCAAAGTTATTTTACTTTAAAATATTCAAAATTAAATACTATAATTAAAAGGTAATGTGCAAATAATAATTTAATTTTTAAATCAAAATTTTTAATAACCAACATTAAATTTAAGTTCTAAAAATTTAAACCTTATTAAATACTTTTCAAAAAATAAAACCATTTCTAATTCTGTAGTTTAACTTCTGTACAGTTGCCAATATAAACAATGAGTATCTTACTTTACCCCTTGATACATTTGGATTTTTTAAAAGATTTTATTTATTTATTTTACAGAGAGACACACAATGAGGGAGGGAATAGAAGCAGGGTGGATGGGAGAGGGAGAAAGAGGACGCAGGCTTCCACTGAGCAGGGAGCCCTATGTGGGACTCAATCCCAGGACCCTAGGATCATGACCTGATCCAAAGACAGAGGCTTAACAACTAAGTCACCCAGATGGTCCTACATTTGGATTTTTAAAGGTAATATGAGTTGGTTAATACAGCAAAATGTTTCCCAGGCACCATACAGCACTGTTGTCAATATTTTACTGACTTATGGTTATTATCGAACAGGATGACCAGTAAATGCACAAAACATGCATTTGCAGCTGTTCGAAACATTTTATTTTGCAAAAATCTAATTCATATGTTTTCTAGAAGAATTAAACATGTTAATTAGTCTTTTCTCTTACCCAGGAGATTTTATGGGTCTAAGTCTCCCCAACTCGCCAGCAGTGTCCATCTATGACATTGGTAGAGTCATCACCCACTGTGCCTTTCAGCAAGACACCAGTAGTTTGTTTGTAGGCATAGTAAAGAGCTTTGTTTACAGGCATAAGTAAAGAGCTGTAGAAAGGCATTTCCCCAGGACCTGAATTGTGTTAGTCATAAAATGAGTGTTTAGAGTTACAGTTGTTCTTTCTAGCCCTCAGTAGGAGACCCAGAATGACAAGTGCCCTTTAGTTCCTAAATAAATGTGTCAATGTCTTATTTGACATTGTGCTATATGAGGCCAAGAGCAGGATTCCCCTTTTTCCCCTGGGTTACTAAAGAAAAATATAATTCCATAAAATAAGCATTCTGAACAGTTCAAAAGCTGTATCTATATATATACTGACATAAAAAGACATTTTGTTGTCTGAAAAAAAATTAAGTTCCAAAATACATGTACAATACCATGTGTACATTTTAAATTAAAACATATTTCTATGTGTTATACTAGTATGTATATGTTAGAACTATGTACTAGCTGGAAATAAAGAATCTTATCCCTATCTACAATATGTAAGTTTTCATAATGATAATGTATTACTTACTGAAATAATTAAAATTTGAAAATTTCCCTTCAAAATGAAATGTTATAAAAGATTTTGATTTGTAAATCTGATGATATGAATGTTAAATAATGCATACATAGAACTTAAGTCTTTCTTTTCATTGAGGTATAATTGACATAACATTAGTTTCAGGTGTACAATACCATGATTCAGTTTATATGCCTTGCAAAATGATAACAATAGCACATATAACTACCACCCGCCACCATACATAGTTAAAAACTCATCTTTGTCTTTTCTTATGATACAGATTTTACAATTTACTCTTTTAGCAACTTTCAAATATGCCATATAGTATTATTAACTATAGTCACCATGTTATATATCATATCCCCATGATTTATAATAGGATATTTGTACCTTTTGATGGCTTTCACATATACTCTACTCTCTACCACCCTTCCCCCATCAATCACCAATCTGTTCTCTATATCTATGAGCTTGTTTGTTGTTGTTTTGAAATTATTTATATAATTGAGATCATGTGCTATTTGTCTTTCTCTGATTTATTTCACTTATCATGATGCCCTCAAAGTCCATCCATGTTGCTAAAAATGGCAGGATTCCCTTATTTTTTATGACTGAAGAGTATTTTACATATATAGAATACTTTTAAGTCATAACTGTGTATATATACCTATACACATGCATATATATATACACCTATACATATGCACACACCTATAAACACACACACACACACCATATCTCCTTTACCCATTGATACTTTTTGCCATCATGGCTGCAGCAATTTACATTCCCACAAACAGTGCACAGGTTTCCCTTTTCTCCACATCCTAGGCAACATTTACTTCTTATATTGTTGAAAATAGCCATTTTAACAGCTGTGAAATGATACCTCATTGTGATTTTGATTTATATTTCCCTGGTAATTAGTGATACTGTGCATCTTTTCATGTGCCTGTTGGCCAGCTATATGCCTTCTTTGGAAAAATGTCTATTTATCTATTCAGATTTTTGTTCATTGTTAGTTGAGTATTTTTTTTTTTTTGCTATTGAGATGTATCAGTTCTTTATATACTTTGGACACTAAGCCCACAGCAGATATGAGATTTGCAAATATTGTCTCCCATTTAGTAGGTTGCCTTTTTATTTTGTATATTATTTCCCTTGCAGTGCAGAAGCCTTTCAGTTTAATGTAATCCTACTTGTTTTTTTGTTTTTTTTTAATTTTGTTGCCTTTGCTTTGGAGTCAGATGCAAGTACTACTGCCAACTTTGATGATGTCAATAAGTTTATCACCTTAGTTTTCTTCTAGTAGCTTTATGGTTATATTTGTCCTTAATCCATCTTGTGTTCAATCCATTTTGAGTTAATTTTTTGTTTATCGTGTAAGATGGTGGTCTAGTTTCACTCTTTTGCAAATAGTTCTCTAGTTTTTCCAGAACCATTTATTGAAAGACTATCCCTTTTCCATTGATTACTCTTACCTCCTTTGTTATAAAATAATTGACATATATGCCTCAGTTTATTTCTGGGCTCTTTTCTCATTAATCTACATGTCTGTTTTTATGCCAATACAGTTTTAATTACCATAGCTTCCCAATATAGTCTGAAATGACGAAGCAGGATGCCTCCAGCTTGTTGTTCTTTCTCAAGATTACTTTAGCTACTGAGAGCCTCTTGTGGTTCCATAAAAGATTTAGGACTCTTTATGCTATTTTTGTGAAAAACGTTATTGGAATTTTGATAGGGATTGCACTGACTTTGTGAACTGCTTTTGGTAGCAGGGACATATTAACGTTAACTTTTCCAAACCATAAGCATCAAGTATCTTTCCATTCATTTATGTTATTTTGATCTCTTTCATAAATGTCTTATAATTTTCGGTGTATGAGTTTTTCACTCCCTTGATTAAATTTATTTCTAGCTATTTTGTTCTTTTTGTTATAGTTGCAAATGGACTTGTTTTCCTAATTTCTCTGATAGATCCTTGTTAGTGTATGGAAATACAACAAATTTTTGTATATTGAGTTTGTATCCTGCAACTTTTCTGAATTTATTAGTTCTAACAGATTTCTGGTGGAGTCTTTAGGGTTCACTATGCATAAATTCATGTCACCTGCAAATATTAACAGTTTACTTCTTCCTTTCCAATTTGGATGCCTTTTATTTCTTTTTCTTGCCTAATTACTTTGAGTAAGATTTCTAAAAATGTAAGAATAAAAGAGTTTGGGTGGGCATCTTTGTCTTATTTCTAATCTTAGAGGAAAGCTTAAAGCTTTTTTATGACTGAGCATGATGTTAGCTATTAAATCTTTAGGAAACTACTTTTCAAGCTGTTATATGCTTTTTCATTCTACCTGACATTCCATATCTCACTGCTCCTCAAAATTTGGATATATCTACAAATATTCATTACTCCATCAGATAGGGACTGGTTATCTGTTTTCTATGATTTCAAATAAAAAATCTCTATTTGATTTAATTGCAACAATTCCTGGATATGCATGCTATGTGCCAACATGGTGATGAACACTTTTTTACATGTTAATTTTAATTCTTACAGGAACTTTAAAGGAAATATTATTTTTACAAGTAAAGGAGCTAACTGTCAGAGGTTCACTGTGCAAAATAAATGTTGTCAGCAAAAGGACATGGATTGAAAATGTAAAAGTAACAAACGTTGAAAAAAAAAATCAAGCTCTAATACAAGCTAGTATGTTCTGGGTAGGCAAAAGAAAATTAAGTCAATGAGTGGCCAGCAAGGGACAGACTCATTTTGGATCTTGAGAGTTTGAGGAGAGAATTGTCTAAAGACGAAAATGTTTATTCCCAACGTCTACATTTAGTTGAACTGGATTCACCCTCGAGAAAAAGCTGAAAAATGTGTATTTTCAGAATCACTCTAAATAAAGTAGCTATAGAGCTTTCCAAGTTTGACAGCAAATAGTCCCAGATAAGAGTGTTAGTTAAGAAACAGAGTAAGTAAATAAGGAAAGATTTAGTGCTGGAAGGAAAAAAAAAAAGAATATTGAATGGATCAGCTTTCACACCTTCTGGATGGCCAGACAAGACAGTTTTCTTGTTGTTGTTGTTACAAAAACGCCAAGCCTAGAAATGCAGATCCTTCCAAGCAAGCCTCTATAGGCTTAAGCAATTTGATGCCCTCTATGCCAAGCTGCTAGCAGATTACAGTAAAGAAAATGCTAAGACTCAACGTTGTTTCAAAAGTACCAGAAAAATTTCACTGGAACTTTAAATAATATGCAAAAAAAATATGTAAGTAAGGTTAAAATTTACAGAATACCTCCAGTGTGTTCAAAATGTTTGTCTAATTCTCGCTCAAAGGAGGACTTGTGCATATTTTCCTAGAGAAGTATGTACTTTCATACTGATTTTAATACATATAATGTATAGTATTTACATATAAATACATAATGTATAGTATTTACATATAAATACATACTAATATATTTATCAGAGGACTAAAAATTATTGTAATTTCCTTAATAGTTGTATAAAAAGATTCTTTGTCTACAGAATCATTCCATTTTAGTACATGATCTTACTTTTCTTTGTGGCATTTAATACAGTTTAATGTTCATGTCTATTTAACAAATCTATTGCAACATCTTGCCATAGTCCACATTTATCCCTTGCCTCCCACCATAATCCAGACATTCAGCCAAAGATAACTAATTCTACATAAGCATATGGCCCTATGACTTAACAAAAGGGCAATGTATGTCATCTATGGCTTTCTCACTAATTTTTGAAGCTTTGGCTTACAAATGCACAATCTTCTTAACACTGTATTAAGCATAGTCATTAATATTATCTATGTAAAACTAAGCATCATTTAGCCCATCAATCAAATTCATAGAAAAACTTCAACAAGCATCATCCCTAAAATGAAAAAGCATTTAAGCACCTAATCATGCATGAAGCTCTCAGTGCTGAAAAAATTAATTACATAGCTCTGCGCCCCTGACCTATAGTAGTTTTACAACCTGAAACAGACAATGAAATAGAACCATGTCTGTGTAGGTCATATGGTCAACGGAAAAGTAACCATAACTTCCCAGGATTTTAGAAGCACAAGTGATATTGGTGTGTGTGGGGGGGGGTAATTTAGGCTAAGCATCCCCAAAAGGTATTTCCTTGTTTTCTTGTTCAAGACTGGAATAACACACACCCAATTCACAAGAAATTTCTCTTTCCAACATAATCATGTGATAGATATCACAGAGAAAGGCAACCTGGCCTTGTCTAGATAGAGATTTCCCTGTAATATACACAGCATCATAAGTAATGATGTCCAATCTTTCACAGATTCACCACCACAACTTTCCACCACTCAACCCCAGCATCTTATTCAAGGAACTAATCACTATTGCAATTAAATCATGGAGTACTTGCTTTATTCCATGTTTAATGTCTGTTTTCCTTGCTAGACTACATCCTCTATGATCCCAACTGCCTACCTGCAAAGACTAGCACATGGTAGTTGTTCTGTTAATGTTTCTCAGAACAAGGAAGTGAGAGAGAGTTGAAAGGAAAGAGAACTCTGACCATAAAACATTAAGTATAACTAACATGAGACTTAACACATTTAGCAAATGCTGAATAGCTAGACTAATAGATAAGCACTTTGAGATCCACATCTGGAAAACTCATTCACCTTAAACCATAACCACTGACATCTTTATATTTACTGAGAAAGTACTTAAGACTTAGGAGTCCTCAGCCAGCACTTAAATCTACACAGGACCCAGAAATTCCCTTTCAATTCTATCATGTCAAATCTTCATCCCTTCATTGGTGTGACTCTTCTCCCTGGTTATTGGGTTGTGACCTCCTCACTGCTCACTTTCTGAGAAGCACTTGCTAATATAATGATGGCCCATAGAAAGTAATTTCCACTGCAAAAACAAAGGCCATCTTGTCAGCAGTTGCCATTCTAGCTCTTTCTTCACTGGATAACTCTTAATGTCTTACCATGAGTTGCGTCATGTCCCACCGACTTTTCCGTGCCCAGGTGTGCCTTATACCAAGGCTTCTCAAATGGTGATCCCTCAGCCAGAATCAGCACCACCTCAAATTTAAAATACAATTCTCTGTGTCCAATATCTTGAAGCAGCAAAATGAAGACCATTTTAGAAAGCTCTTCATATATTTCTTGTCCATACTAAACTTTAAGAAGCATGCCCTGTAACACCATGTTTTGCTAGCCTACAGCATAGACATTTATTCCTCATACTTAGGTACAGTTTGTTGCTGGCAAGTATGAAGCAGCTAGCCTAGACATTCCAGTACCCTCCTCTCCCTGTGTGCTATGCTCACCAGTTTCCCAGTCGGAGAATTAAGAGAATGCTTTCTGGACTTGAATTACCAATATTTCATTCCCAGCTCCACTATCTGGTAGCCATGTGACCTCAGGTAACTATTTAACCTCTCTGTGACTCAGTTTCCTCATCCATAAAGAATAAAAATGTCACCAGCTAGACCCTAAGTCATGACCTTTAGAGCCTTCTGCTTTTTCTCACCAACCTTTGACCCACATTTTTCCTAGAGTTCTTCTTTCCAGCTTCTCTCTTAACTCAGGCAAATGCAAACCAAAACCACCCCTCAAACAACAGTAACTGCCCTGCCAGGAACTTCTGCCGGCCCAGACCACCCAGACCAGTTCGAGCTTAAACCGTGATACGTACCTGCATAGAAGAACCATGAAGTGACCTCCAGAATGACCAACAATTACTGTTACTACCTTATAATATTAAACCACCTAAGAAGGAACACAATCCTGATTTTCATAACATACAACATATGCATAGGCCTGTTCCCTTAAGTCCCATGAGCAACCTTATGCCTGTCTCTACAGAGAACCCAGAGGCTTCCCTATCTAAATATTCATCCTAACCCTAAATTAAAGAAACTCAACCACTCTTGCTTGGAGACTCATGGCTGTGTAAGTTATTCCCCATGATCTCCTCATTTGCTGCAAATAAAGTTTACTTTGTATGACTACTGCACCTGGTGCATCTATGACTCACCGCTCACCGAGGAGCAAACTCGCATTGGTTCACTTACAATAATAGTATCCTTCTCATGCAGCTGTGGAAAGGACTGGCTGAGTTATATATTCAAGAGCTTAGAAAAATATGTATCATAAGGGCTGTGTTTATTACCATTTAAGGCTGACTGAACTCAGTCTTCTTTTACTATCTAGAGAATTTGATTATTTTGTCATTTTTCCTCTGGAGAATAAATCCATGCTAAATGTCTCATGCAAGCTAAATTCTAGTCTTCATGATGGTGGACAAGGTTTAGACTCTTTGAAAGTACTTTCCTAGTTTGAAGTGTTGTAAGGCAGTATAATGAAAGAATTACACCAATGTATTTCCTTTTATTTCTATCCTTCTTAGCAAATGAGTTACAAACACTCTGTATCTGTCATGAAATGTTGATATGCATAGATGGGACTGGTAGAATATATAAATTAAATTGGAAGGTAAATTCCAAAGAGAAATGATAAAGGAAACCTCTACCAGGTTGATTTATAGTCTCGATAAAATACAAATATGGGTAAGATCCATTATAATGAACTCCACTGGACCTATAATTCGCTTTTGCTTCAATTAAATTTTGTTATTATGAACACATTGCTCAACATTCTATCCCTAGTCAGAGGAGCTAGGACTGAAACCCTGCTGATGGGTAGTCACTCTGGCATGAATCAACAAGTGAAAAGTTTTGAACCCAAGCAGAAAGGAAAAAAGTATAATGAACTCATCACCCTGTACTCTTTTCTTCTCCTGTTACTGCTCAAATCTTTGGTTTGGCCTTAGATGTCATTTTAACTCCTCTGTGGATGGCTGTATAGATGTGGCTGTGTTTATTTTTTTTATTCTTAAGTAATGAGGAGATCTACAGTGTTGAAAGGAAGAACTAAATATTGTTAATTTCATCAACATAAAAGAGTTAGAAACTTTTTAGCTCTTTTTTTTCACCTTCTTTCAATGCAATTAATACATTTGGACATAAGTGGCACATACAGAACTATCAAATAGGATCACTTGTCAAGAAGCATTTGTAACAGAAAGAAGACCCTGTTGATCTGGGCCACATGCCACTTGAAATCTCTGTTCTCTGGAATGCTTATTTACACTGAAATATTTCAAAGACTGACTGATTTTATGATATCCACAATCTGTGTCTTGAATCTTCTACTTAGGCCTAATTTCATGTATTCAACATTCAGTATTAAACTATGAAGTCAATACTGGATATTTGTACATATAAATACTTCATGTATCCATATACATATATACATATACATTTATGGTAGTCTGATTGCTTTTTTAAGATTTTATTTTTTTAAAGATTTTATTTATTTATTTGACAGAAAGAAAGAACAAGCACAAGCAGGGGGAGCAACAGAGGAAGAGGGAGAGGCAGGCTCCCCATGGAGCAGAGAACCTGATATAGGGCTTGATCCCAAGACCCTGGGATCATGACCCACGTTGAAGGCAGATGCTTAACTGACTCAGTCACCCAGGTGTCCCAAGGGTAGTTTGATTCTTAACAGTGGAGTTTTTTGAATTTCAAATTTCGGTGATATTATTATATTATCAAAATATATAAGTAAAATGTACTCAGTCTATGAAATACACACATTAAGCTTTAAGGCACATGTCCTGATAACTTGGAATGGTTAAAGAACATGCATACGAGTATCTCCCCCTCAACATTATTTGTGCGTGAAAAATTAATACGAAAAGAATGTCAAAGAAGAAATTACTTAGTGATGGATAAACATTTAGTAGAATGTTTATAATAATTAGAAAATATGCTTATGAATACCATGAGCCAATATGAAAAGCAAGATAAAGGAAAACCTGGCATCTCAAATTGTTCAAACAATAAGACTGAAAAACAAAAACCGTATGTGTGAAAGAGATAAATACAAGGTTAGTAATGGTAGAATGATGACTCTTTTGTATTTCAAACTTTGTTTAGCTCTTTTTTAAGATTTTATTTATTTATTTATTTATTTTAGAAAGAGAGAAAGACAGAGAGAGTATATGAGTAGGGAGGCAAAAGCAGAGGGAGAGGGGAAGCAGCCTCCCTACTCAGCACTGGAATCTGCTGGGCTTAATCTCATCACCCTGAGATCATGACCCAAGCTGAAACCAAGAGTCTGACAATCAACTGAGTCACCGAGGAACCCTTGAAATTTGCTTAGCTTTTAGGAAAAAAAAAAATTATTTCCATATAACCCAAAGATGAAAGCATTTCTGTTTAGCCTAGAATCTTACATAAATACCCCTTGAGATGACTGAATTAAAATGGCTTAAATACTTTAGTAGAGATTTTCATCACACCAAAAGAAATATAAGAGACTTTGGCTTAAAAGATTTTTTAACAAGCGTATATGTGTGCACTGATTTTACAATGGTGTTATACTATGTGGGGTCATATAGAATATAATAGCCTACAAATTATGAGCTATGTTATAAACTACCATGTATATTGCGTCTACTTTAAGTAAATACTTAACATGCAAAATTACTCAGGGTCATGGGGGGGAAAAAGCAGTTGATTCAGATGAGATCTTAAAGGATGTAGTTTAGATCTGTCTGACTAGACACTTAGATACTAAGTTAACAAAAATATTTTCATCTAAATATCATATACTTTGATTTTCTAAAATAATACTTTCCATTAAAAATTACATTTCTGGGGTGCCTGGGTGGCTCAGTTTGTTAAGCAACTGCCTTCGGCTCAGGTCATGATCCCGGACACCCGGAATCGAGTCCCACATGGGGCTCCCTGCTCAGCGGGAAGCCTGCTTCTCCCTCTCTCACTCCCCCTGCTTGTGTTCCCTCTCTGGCTGTGTTTCTCTCTGTCAAATAAATAAAATATATTTTTTTTAAATTACATTTCTTAGGATATGAATTTTCTCACTGAAATTCTCTTTTTAAAAGCAGTTGTTTGAATGAGTGTAGTAAAAAGCTTTTTCTGGAATTTGATTTTCTTATGTGATTGAATTCATCAATTTCCATCTCTGTGATATTAACAAATACAGGAATGCTAACAGGATTCTACAGTCTTTCTGTTTACTCTTCCCTTATGTCTAGTTTTCATTTTAATATAGGTATGGTAAATATAATTAACAAAATTGAATGATTTACTTTCATATAACAAATTCTTGAAATATGAACCTCTTTCATAAAAAGAGCACCATCATTGTACAGAACCCCTTGTACATGGAAATTAATCCAATTTTTCCTCCATGAGACACTGGCACAATTCTATGAAAACAAAACGAAGGGAACAAACCTGTCACAGTAATGAATACAAATTTAAATGAGTGGTTAATTTCCTACAATAGAATATTTGATTTTTTTATTTTTTATTTTTAAGTAATATCTACACCCAACATGGGGCTCAAACTTACATGCCTTAGATTAAGAATCATGTGCTCTACCAACTGAGCAAGCCAAGTGCCCCAAATACTTGGTACTTCTAATCAATTATATTTCTTTTATTTTCGTAAGACTTTATTTATTTATTTGACAGAGAAAGAAACACAGTGAGAGAGGGAACACAAACAGGGGGAGTGAGAGAGGGAGAAGCAGGCTTCCCGCGGAGCAAGGAGCCTGATGTGGGGCTCAATCCCGGGTCTCCGGGATCATGACCTGAGCCGAAGGCAGTCGCTTAACCAACTGAGCCACCCACGCGCCCCTAATCAATTATATTTCAATCTATTACTATTAAAGCCATAAAGCAGGATTTCCACTGTAGCATTATTTTGTGACAGCAATAAATTGTAAATAGTTTAAGTGGTCAAAATGAAATAGTAATTTCACTTACGGCAGAGCTTTACCATGGACTATTAAGTGTGCAGTAAAAAAGAAGGAATAAATATAATCTACTGAGAAGGATGTCCATGATAATATTTTTAATAAATGTAACCTCTACCTAGTTCATTATGTTTAGCAAGATTCCATTTTAATTTTTAAAATTTATTGTAGGATAGGTCATTAATGGTGGATATACTTCTGACGAGTAAAGTTTGAGATATAGAGAAATGTTCAATTCTTAGTTTTTAGAATTCTCAACACAATGGAATTAAAGGCAATTTCTTTTTTTGCCTTAATTGCCTAAAATTATAGTTTTCTATTAATGAAATTTGTATTAGAAAAAAACCTTGATAAATATAAAATATTCTGAAATTACTTTTAATTACATAACCAAGAAATCATCAAAGTGAATAATTTGGTTCACTGTCTTCTAGTACTTCTTAATAATTTTTTCATAATTTTTATCAGTGGTCTCAAACTTACACAAGCATCAGAACTAACTGGAGGGCTTGGTAACACACAGGTTGCTTGCCAGCATCCCCAGAGTTTCTGATACATTAAGTCTGAGTTAGGCCCCCAGAATTTGTGTTTCTAACAAGATCCTAGATAATGCTAATATTGCTGACCTGAACACTACACTTTGACAGCTATTATTTGATATTTTAGGAACATTCTCTATTTGACATCATATATTTTGAGTTATTCTATTAATATCACATTATAAATATCCCCCATGACATTAAAATGTCTTAAAAGTACTTGCATTGCTTGGTTATTTCATACAAATAAAACAATTTAATTCTTCATTTTTATGTGAACATGTGTATTTTAGATATTTTTATTACCACAAATAATTCTGAAATAAGAGTTTTCATATCAAAATCCCTATTTCCTCTGGGAAACTTTGTAGAAGCAAAATACTATATCCTAGATCATGAACCATTTAGGGTCTTATGATCTATTTCCAAACTAGGATCTATTTCCAGAAAGTTTGTACCAATCTGTAACAGCAATCCATGAGACCACATACTACTCCATACCCACACTAGTAAATTCATAGTTTTGGCTAAAGTTTTTCCTCCAAATTGATCTTGTTCAATTCTGCCGGGGAGATCAAAGGGAGAATTGCTGATTTACAAATAATTTTTACGACACTTGTCCAATCTATAATACAATGCCAGTACTACTTGCATCCCAGATTAAATTTATGAGTTCTTTCAGGCCACTATCACAAAATGCAAATTTGTCTTCAGATGTTTAAATGTACATCAAAAGGAAACTAACCAATACATTCAACAACTAAAAAACAAGTATTTTTGCCATTTTTTACTTTATTCCCTTCCTACAGTTCTCTATGTTTTAAAGTAAAGTTGATGCATGGAAATGGCCAACAAGGGAAACTTTTGAAATAGGAAGGAGTGGCGCCATCCCATAGTAGTTTTTTCTGGAATTTTTTTCCCATCCGACTTTCGGCACTGACAGAGTCACCCTATATTCTGATTAACATTGACTTCTTTCCCCTCCCTGGAGATTCTTACAATAATAAAGAAAATTTCCTATGAATTTCATGGAGGGAGGAAGAGAAAAGACGACATTTATAGATCATGTGTTTTTAACCAATTTTAAGAATATCCCAGGATTCAGATCCCTGTCAAGTCCCTTTCACTTACTATCTGGTGATTTGGGGCAAATCTGCTTCTTGTTCTTCTTCAGCCTCCTTGTGGAAAAATGAGTAATTCTTGTACCTTTGGATTCTTGCCAATACTAAGTAAAATATCCTATCTAAAGCATACCGCAGATGGTAGGCACCCAATAAATGGTAGTTATTAGTATTCTCTTTCATCCCCCAGCGCCTGGAATAAAGTAAGCATTCAGTGAATTAGGGAGGGAATGAGTAAATGAATATATGTATGGATGCATAACTCTACCTCTACTGTAAAATCCAGCAAAAGCTTCCAGATGCTCTGCTTCTGGGCCCTTAGACTGGGAAGACATGGTGTAATATATTATTATTTACTCCAAGTTCCTTACTCTATTCTCACCTGAAACATGTCTGCTCATTTGTCTTTCACATGGCACAGCAAAACCTTCCCTCAGAAAAAGTTTGGGAAAGACACAAAAGGGGCCTGAGCTTCTGGAAAAAGAAGACCTTCATCAGAAATACTACCATATTTAACCAGTCTTCTTTTTGGACTGAGAGGGTACTTTGTATTGATGCCTTTTGTTGTGAATTCTCCTATTTGCCCAATAAGTGGCATTTCAAAGCCGACAGCTCCAGCTGTCCACAGTTCCTCCCTCCACTAACTCATGCCCAACAGATGGTGCAGATAGCCTGGCATAGATTCCCTGGATCAGTGTTAGGAGAAAAGCCTTGCCAGACGGCTGATGGGTTCTTTGAAGTTGTTCATTCTGGCAACAATGGATGGCTAATAGCAGAGCCTTGGCCAAACAAAAAGATATAAACTGAAGTTTGAGAGCAAATTTGGAATATGGGCCTTTCTATCTTTTATGGGGCCTACAATTTTTTTCTATTAGGAATATCTTTTTTATTAACATTGTGTTAGAGCCATGTCATTCTCTCACTTCAGATCCCCACTGCCTGAAGTTAAACTCATTAATACTGCTGAGATGACAGTGGAAAAAAACACTGGCCTGAGGATCACTTCACCCAGATCCTACCCTCATTCCCCCCTTTAAATTTGCTGCATACTCTCAGCCAAGATATTGATGTACTTCAACCATCAGATTTTTCATCTTTTAAAATTGAGAAGAAAATAACTTTCCTCATTTCATACGATGATTTTGAGAAACATATAGAATAATAAATGTATAGGGGTTATGTAAAGTATTATAAAATATTCTGATTTTTAAGTGTTAGGAACACTGTAAGGACCGACCATGAGCAAGTATGAACTCTTAAATGAGCCAGGGTTTACACAGATATGTACTCTCTCACCCCTCTGGGTGGCTGTTGTGAGACTTAGGACAGGGCTGGAGGACAGTAGGCATCATGGAATGAGGGACTCCCACCAGTTCGTACTTACTAATTCAGCAACATACCTTAGAATCATATTAATTCCACAATCCTTTAAAATCTGCTCAAATCTTGGACTGATCTAAAAGTTCTCACATACTGTGAATAAGGAAATTAGATGGTATGATTTTCAAAAAAATAAAACATTTTTTAGTTTGTGGTACAAGCAAACCAGTCATTATCATCTCAAATAACAGGTCCTAAACACAATCTCATAAATATGATACTAGAATCTGAATTAAAGTTATTTCCCCCCTGAGCAAATTGTAGTTTCCAGAATCAGAGATTTTTACCAATTCATTTCTATTTCCTCAACTCTGTTTGAAAGTCAGTCTGAAACATCCCAGCTGTTTGATATAGATATCCAATTCTCAGTACAATCCTTACAGATTTTCCTACCTGAACCAATTTCTAATTGTATCTGACTCTGACAAACATAATTGTTAAAACACCTTGTCTTTTCTTTTTAAATCATGTGTCTATATATCTCAGAAAACACCCTAGAATATTTTATATATGTATTCACAAACTACATCTAAAAATACATTGGAGTATCTCCTAATTTCAAAAAAAAGTATTACTCAGCCATCAAAAATAATGAAACCTTGCCATTTCCAATGACATGGATGGACCAAGAGTGTAATAAGCTAAGGGAAAGAGTCAGAAAGAGACAAATAACCTATGATCACTCATATGTGGAATTTAAGAGAGAAAAGAGATGAACATATGGGAAAAGGAAAAGGGGGGGAAAGAAAAAAAAGAGAGGGAAAGAACCCATAAGAGACTCATGGAGAAAGGTGGGGGGCTATTAAAGAGGGCATTTGTTATGTTTAGCACTGAGTATTATATTTAAATGATGAATCACTGAATTCTACTCCAGAAACCAATATTGTACTGGATATTAAGTTAAAATTAAGTTAAAATTAAGCTAAAATTAAACTTTAAGAAAAACTTGGGTTGCTTGGGTGGCTCAGTTGTTAAGTGTTTGCCTTCAGCTCAGGTCATGATCCTGGTGTCTCGGAATAGAGCCCCACATTAGGCTCCCTGCTCAGTGGGAAGCCTGCTTCTCCCTCTCCCACTGCCTTTCTCTCTGCCTGTGTTCCCTCTCTACCTGTGTTTCTTTCTGTTAAATAAAATCATTAAAAAAATTGTTTTAAGAACAACTTAAACTTAAAAAATGAAAATAAAAGAGAAAAGCCTGAATATTTTTTTCTTTCTGCTTACCAAAAGAAATTTTTCTAATTAATTATTAGCAGTTCTTTTTTTTTCTTTCTTTCTCCTTTTCACTGAAAATTAGTTTTGGGGAAGGTGGAGGATACTGAAGTCAAATGCCTTATTAAACTGAAACATTTTCAATAATTTATTCAATATTTCACTTAGTTCTTACTGTTATCAAAATAATCTAGTCAAAATTGAAGGTAATGAGCTGTAACCTTTTTTCTTTCAAATGAATTTGAACATAGACATCAGGCTAAGCTTTAGACTTTTGGCTCATAAAAATGGATGAAAAGTTTCCTGAGGCAGCCATTAAAACTGAAAGACTGTTACACTAGTCATCCATTAAAGTTTGATCCAAAAAATGGAAGCCACTGTAGACATTTTGAACTTTCCCAGGAATTTCAGTCTCGAGATTAAAAAGGAAGCTACCACCAGTGATCTCATCTGCCTGCATCAGCAAAGGAGGGAATTTAAGGAAGATGCCCCCAAAACTGCAGACCAAACTCACCTAAGCCATCTGCTGATACCCATGTACCTGACCTGGTCCACCTGCAGATAAAAAGTTTCTCCTGTTCCTCATTTTGCATCTTCACACAAGCCTCTAATTGGCAGAACATAACCAGAATTCTCCAGGTACTGGAGTCATGAAAGTGTGGTCTCCAGGCTACCCAGGGTACCCACAAAACAGGAAATATCACTCACACTTCATCATATCTTCTCTTCTCCACCTTAAGCCAAAGTAACCAAATCCAAGAACCCTGAGCAGCTCCATCTAGTGTAAAGTTTCATGCATACCATCTTCTCAAATACCCACAACCCTTATAAGAGCTGCGCCTTTGTCAGGAAAGAGATCTTCATGAAGAGAATCTAAGATCACAAAGATTTATTCCTATACCCCACCTCAAAAAAAAAAAAAAAAAAAAGCACAATTCCTTCCCTCAACCACATGATGCCTTCCTTAGAAATGTAAGACTTGTCATTTTTAAATGTGTTGAGCATCTACTTCATATTCAGGAACTTTGCTTAAGACCTCAGAAGATTTATTAAACCCTTGCAACTTGCCTGTGATATTATTCTACTTTACAGCTAAGACAATTGAGATTCTGAGCAGGTAACAGGAAATAGTTCAAGTCCTATAGTTGACTAATTTGACAATTTGTAACAATCACAGCCATGCATTTATCTCACAAAACACATATTTGAGAGCCTAAAAACTCGGGAAAAATAAATTCTTCCCCCAAAATCTGCAGAGTAACTGCAGTTAAGAGTTAGTTTAACTCATATTTTTAACCCCAAAGACAATTTAGGATGTATCTCTTTAAAACTTTAAGTTCCCTTACTAGTTTACAGGGACCTGCCGACTTGCGGGGATAAAAACTGAAACTTGAGTTAAGATGCTTCTTGGTACCCTATGTGAGGTGGGGGGGGATGGGTGAGCCAGGTGGTGGGTATTAAGAAAAGCAGGTATTGCATGGAGCACTGGGTGTGGTACAAAAACAATGGATCTTGGAACACTGATAAAATAAAATTTAATTTAAAAAAAAAAAAAAAAAGATACTTCTCAGGGACTTTAACCAGCATCAGTTTGTTGCTACTAAACCCAACCTTCAGGAAAAAAAAAAAAAAAATACTTAAAACAATTCAGCAAAGACTGTCCATTCATTGCCTGATGCCATCTGGGAACATAATAGCTCAGTCATTTTTGACCTCAGATTAATGAAGCAAGCTCATGCGTATAAAGAGCTCTTTAATTCCCTCTGATATTTTCATTATAGACTTCTTTGTGGCAGAACTCATTTGCAATAATGCATATGTAATTTGGTAAACAGAACTGAAAAATCTGGCATCTTAAGGACACTCCTTCTCTAAAAGAAATACTGAATACACAACAAATTGAAAGGTAAGATAAGCCTATTCCTCACCTTTCTCAATTCTTTGACAATAAAAGCGAATGTTTCAATGTTACCAGACTGTAAAGAATAGGTAACTCAAATAAAATTCAAGAAGAAATTTAATGAGAGGAAGAACACTGTAAAGTTGTCTTAAACTCCCTAAGTATTGAAACCTATATTATAAAATATCCTCTCAAGATTTCCAGTCCTTGGTGACTTATAATTAAGTCAATGTAAAAACACATGAAATCACTAGCACAAATATTTCTCTATTTGGAATTTTTCTTATGTAAATATCATGCACTAATGCTTAGATTAACTGGGTATTACAGAAAGGCAACAAGGCGGAACCAATGGGAAAAGGCTTTCATAGGATGTGTTTTTTTGAATGATTGGAAGTGTATAATGACCCACAACACAGCAAAAGTCTACATCACTATCTTTGAAGTAATAAGTTATGGTGTTTATACATTGAAATTGAATGATTTTTCTCTATCTGATCTGGATAAAGAAAACCAAAATGAACTAATTTTAGGTTTTGATTTTTAAGTTCAATTAGTTCATATTTTAGAAATTCTAAAAGGATTTTTGTTTTCATGTGGATGTAATTCAGCCATATTTTCACTTGAATGAAAGGATGGCCTTGTTTTCCACATTTCACAGATACATATGCTCCAAGGATTTCAGTATCACCTTCGGGATCTTATAGGGTCAATAGATAATAGCCCTTTCTTCCCATCTTAGGTTCAGAACCAATTAAAAATAAAGCACAGAAGACAGACAGATGGAGATTTAAAACAGATTTATTGCTGATAAAGTAGATAAGAGAATGTGGCTTTGAGCCTGCACCTAAAGGACTTCCCCACACTCTATCCCTTATGTAGAAAGGGTCACACAGCCCAGTGACAGGCAGCAATACAGGCTTTTGCCATCCCTATGAGTTCACTTGAGTACAGGAGAAAGAAAAAAAGTGTAGGAAGCTACAACTAAAAATGGAAAGTGAAGGGCTGAGTGAGCTTGTCCCATTCTTTTTCCCCAACCTGAAATCAGTGAGGAAGGGTGAGTGATGTGTCAGCAAAAAAGTCAGTAGCACTATGCTAGCACAGACCCTCTGCATGGTAAAGTAACACGCTCTGCCTCCGAAGTTACAATGGAATAAAGAATCAGGGAGTACACGTGGTTTATGGATTAAGTCTGTCTTCATTCTCCATTTATTAAATGTATCTGTGTACTTTCCTGCAAATAGTACATACAAACGATTTGTATTCCATTTCTGAAAATGTTTCCTCCCTATTTTACCTCCTCATGCATTTTGATCATTACATCATTATGAAAAGTAAGTAAGATCACGTGAGACTGACAGCACAGGGATTTGAATTTTGCATTTGTCAAAATCTAAAATAGTCATGATTAAGTATTTGGGAGACACTAAAACTAGTTTTAAGTAACCATTACTTTGATAAGAGCAGGGGTTCTATCATACCAGTTATGGGAAATGCAAAATGAGTTATTTAATCTCCTTAATTATGTAGAATATTTTAAAATATTCAAAATTAAATACTAAATTATTCAGTGACATAAAATATTCATTAATCACTATTTAAACATTGTTCATAGTTGCTAATCCATTATAATTCAAGTTGAAGTTAAAAGAATACACTAGACTTGCAGTTAAGTCTTTTACATTTTTCTGATACTGTGCTCCAAAAACTGATCAGAATAAAACTGGTATTAGAATTTTGCTGTCTACTTACCTCCTTTTCTTTTAAAGATTTTATTTATTTATGTGAGAGAGAAAGAATGAGAGAGAGAGAGAGAGAGAGAGAGCGCGCAAAAGAGGGGAAAAGGTCAGAGGGAGACGCAGACTCCATGCTGAGCAGGCAGCCCAATTCAGGACTCCACCCTGGGACTCCAGGATCATGACTTGAGCTGAAGGCAGTTGCTTAACCAACTGAGCCACCCAGGTGCCCTCTACTTAATATTCCTTAAAAGGTAATGACGTGAAGAACTGCTATCCAAAATATGCAAAGAAGACTTAAATTCATTAATGAGAAATAACTTCATTAAAGATAGGTCAAAGGACACCTGGGTGGCTCAGTGAGTTAAAGCTTCTGCCTTCAGCTCAGGTCATGGTCTCAGGGTCCTGGGATCAAGCCCTGCATCGGGCTCTCTGATCAGTAGGGAGGCCTGCTTCCTCCTCTCTCTCTCTCTCTCTGCCTGCCTCTCTACCTACTTGTGATCTATTTGTGTCAAATAAATAAAATCTTAAATAAAAAAATTTAAAAAATAAAGATAGGTCAAAGATCTTAAAAACACATCACCCAAGAAGATACACAGATGGAAAATAAGCATACAAAAAGATGTGCCCTGTCGTATGTCATCAGGGAAATACAAACTGCAACAGCAATGGGTTATCAGTACATACCTATGATAATGGCTAAAATTTTCAAAACTTACAATACTAAATGTTGACAAGAAATGAGAACAATAGGAACTCAGATTCTTTGCTTTTTTATTATTTTGCATAATACCAAAGGCAAACCCTAAGCTAAGCTATATATATATATTAGTTTATATTACTTATTTACATATTTACATTTGTTATATATAATTTTAACAAACATACCACTCTTATGGGGGAGTTAATAATGAGAAAGCTACAAATGTATGGGGGCAGGAGGTATACGGGAAAATCCCGAAACTTTCCTTTCAATTTCCTTGTAAACCTTAAACTCCTCTAAAAAAAATAAAGTCTTAAATAGTGATGACTATCTTTCTCCACTCTCCATGATGCTAATTCTCCATCAAGTAGAATATGAATGGGTTGTGTCTTGGATAGTTTGGGCTGCCACAATGGAATGTCATGGGCTGGAACATCTGCTGTCAGGGTGCCAGCATGGATGATTTCTGATGAAAGCCCTGTTCCTGGTTTGCAGATGGCCATCATCTTCACATGGCAGAGAGCAGAGCTCTCATCTCTCTTCTTATGAGGGCACTAATCCCACCATGAGGGCTCCACCCTCATGACCCAACTACCTCCCTAAGGCCCCACTCCAATACCATAATATGAGGGATTAGATTTCCAGCATATGAATTTTGAGAGGACATAAATATGTGGTCCATAACAAATGACATTGGAATTCAGCATTAAGGCACTTTTGGTGACTGAAATAACACCAGACCTATCAATTAATGGGGGAAACTAGTTTATAAACTACCCATAGAACCATTTTCATCATTAGCTTCCCCAACCAATAGGTTAGAAAATGATACGCTGTATGTCTATCCCCCAAACTTACACAAATGTCTCAAAGGATCTGTCAAGAAAGCCACAGCTGACAGCACAAATTGTAAAGACTTGCCAAAGGAATCAAGAAAAGGTAAGATAGTATGAAAGCCCGCTTAAGAGAAGAAGGCTGTAAAGAGCCAGAAGACAAAGAATGTCATCATTACCAAAGTCTCTTTAAAAATCAACCAATCTCCAAAGACAACGAAGTGAGTTAGTTGGAAGCAATGCATTTATAATGGAAAACAATGTAGAATTTATAGTCAGACAAACCTGGACATGAATTTTAACTCCCACATCAGTACATCCCAGGCAAATTTCTTAAGTTCTAAAACTCCAAAACTGAAAAATACAGTAACAATAGTTTCACAACTATGGTGAAGAAAAATGCAATTATTTATGTATAGTGCCTGGGATGTCAAAACTGTTCAATAAACATTCCCTGTTTTTATTGTTTTTGTCATGTTGTAGTTTTTCTCATTAATATAGAAAGGTATTAGCTCCCATTTCTTTCAATGTAGCAGTGAAAGTTTGACTATTCAGCACTACTTCTACTGCTAAGACCAATGTAAGTTGATACTGAGAATGGAATGACATACCAAGATGGGGGTCAGTGCTAAGACCAATGTAAGTTGATACTGAGAATGGAATGACATACCAAGATGGGGGTCAGTGCTAAGACCAATGTAAGTTGATACTGAGAATGGAATGACATACCAAGATGGGGGTCAGTGGAAGTGACCACCCCTTGTGGTAAAGGGTATTTTATTGCTAATATTATTTAGAATTACCTGTGCATGGTGATTTAAACAAAAGAAAAGAAGGAAAAGAAAAAAATTTAATTTAGTTTAAGTTTCCTACAGAGAAGACATCCCCCTGTAACCTATGTCCCGTGAAACCTTCCAATCACTCTCCCTTCCCTCATGGATCACCATAGCTCTTTACACAAATGAAGATGTCAGAAACCCAGACCAAAAATGATGAAGACCCATCATTTTTATGTCTCTCTCTTTTGTTAATTTTGTTATGTCTCTCTCTTTTGCTAATTTACATTTCCAGTAACTTATTTTGACTCGCGTGTCTAATTCTGCTCTTTGGTTTTCTTTTAAACCTAAACTACCACTAACAAAATCCATTCACCTTCAGTAGTCCTGTTAGAAAAAAAAAATTACTAACCACTCTGTAGGATTTTCATCATTTCTGTTTCTGCTTCTTAATCAATACTCCTCGTGTCCCTGTTGACAATTCTTATGATGTGGTAAAATGTTTGCCTAGAATAATGTGATAAGATAGAGTAGAACCATATTTATGTCATGTTACATTTCAAAACCATTCTGTTTACTAAGTCTTCCCAAAGGAAAAAAAAAAAAATCAGTGTTAATTCTTTTTTCTGCCAGCTGTAGAAGGGGCATAAAAAGGTTCAACAATGTTGGAATTTCTTACACTATATTTCCTCTTCATTGTAACTTTTGAAGATGTTTCTTTTAATGTGTATATTAAGAATCAATGCTTCCAGATTAAATCACTAACTTACGTCTCACTGACTCAAGGAAATAAAATGCCAAGAATGGAACAAATGGTATACACCTCCATTTCCACCACATGTAAGGAGCCTCTCCACTCTACAACAGAAGAGGGTCCCCTTGGCAGCAGAGATGAATTAATACCCTTCCTATGTAATTATGCTCATGGAAAAAATGGTTGTGCAACTCAAAAAAAAAAAAAAGTCAAGTTATATAGTTTCCTAGTTGCAAGTCGCAATTCTTACTGTCAAAGTCAATATTGCATTCTGCGCCCCATTGTTCTAAATTAATAAAACATTATTCTCATTTGAGTTAAGGATAAAAGTAGCAATCTGTCAAGGGAAGTATTTCTTTCATTAAAAAAAAATATTACGGGGTTCTGGTTCAAGATAGCAGTATAGGAAAACTGTGAATTCACCTCCTCCATGGAACACATCAAATTACACTTATTAATAGGACAAGTCCTGCAGAAAAAGAACTGAGGGCTGGCTGAACAGCTACTGAACAGTCAAAGATAGAATGGCAAAAGAACAACAAGACAGAGACACGGTAACAAAGAGAATGCCCACTACCAACGCTGAAAACAGCAGTGGGGAGGGATAATACTCAGACTGGGAACAAATTCCTCCCTCCTTGAGCGCAGGAAAAAAACCCCACAGTTTACAAAAACAACCAGCATATAAAATAGACAACACTGGAACTCTGCCAAGTGGTGGAGGAACTGTGTGCGGGGAAAGCTCACCAGGTCAGAGGGACTGAAAAACTACCTGGCTTATGCTCCCACCCCTACAACATAATGGGTGGATCCAGTCCACTGTGAGCTTGCAAATTTGGGAGCCCAGGGTTTGCACTCCCACACTAGGGGAGGCAGAGAAAAAGGTAAGGTTTAAAAGGGCTGAGGAACTGCAGGAGCATGCTCTTCTCAACCTTAAAAGCCGACCTGGATGCTGTAAGGGGCAGGCTGAGACACTATAACTGCGAGTCCCTATGCCACAGCAGGTGGGTTCAGATGCCATAAGCAATGGGTCTGGTCATCACAGGAGCTTGTGACCTCAGCAAACTCAGGATCCTCAACTTCATCCCAGCCCCAGTTGTGCTGGGACACAGAAAATAAAAAAGCCATGGTTTAAAAGGGCCGAGGTACTGTAGGAACATATATTCTCTCCCCTTCCACATTAAAAAATCGGAGTGGAGTAGAGTCTGGGTACATGGTGAGCTTGGGACCTCAGCAAATTCAAAAATGCCTCAGCACCCTGTGGTGCTAGGGGAAAGAAAACAAACTCTGGTTTTATGTTTTTGTTTCTCTTTTAATTTTTACTATTTATTTTCTGACTTCTTAAAATTTGTCTTTTCTTGCTTTGTTTCTCTTTTTGGTTTTTTTCTCTTGTTCTTTTTCCTTTCTCCTTTTAGTTTTCTTCTTTCATCATTTTCTTTTTCCTTTTTATTAATTATTAAATTAAAATTATTAAAAATTATTTTCTTTCTGTAAAAAGCAATGCTTTAAGAGTAACTAGCATACACAGCCCCAGCTCCAGCCAGCCAGTAAAGGTCACCAAGCAAACACAATCTTGATAGGGGATACCATACACAAGACCACTCCTTCAACTTTAGGAGAAGTAGCCATTTGCCTAATGCATAGAAAAACCACAGCAAGTCAAGCAAAATGGGGAGACAGAGGAAGAAAACCCCTCAAGAAAAGAATAGGAAGAAAACCTCAGAAAAAGAACTATGTGAAATAGATAAGCAATATGCCTGATAAAGAACTTAAGGTAATGATTATAAACATACTCACTGGGCTGAAAAATAAATGGAGGAACTCAATAAGACGTTCAAAAAAGACATAAAATATTAAAAAGAACAAATCAGAGTTGAGGAATACCATAACTGAAATAAACACACTAGAAGGAATTAACAGGAAATTACAGACTGCAAGAGAATATGTCAATAATCTGAAACACAGGGTAATAGCACACAAGGTGAAACTAGAAATAAATCACAAGAAACAACTGGAATAAAAACACAAACACATGGACACTCAGTAAGCAACATGACAATCAATGGGTCATGAAGTAGTCAAAGGTTGAATTCAAAAAAAAAAATATATATATATATATGGAGACCAATGAAAATTAAAACACAATAGTCCAAATTCTCTGGGACACAGCAAAAGCAGTTTTAAGAGAAAACATACAGCAACACAGGCCTACCTCAACAATCCAAACCTATACTAAAGGAACCATAAAAAGAACAAAGCTTAAGATGAGTAGAGGAAAGGAAATAATATTAGGGCAGAAATAAATGACCTAGAGACACCCCCACAAAAAAAAAAAAAAAATCAATGAAACCAAGAGGTGATTCTTTGAAAAGATAAGCAATACTGGACAAAACCTTAGCCAGACTTAAAGGAAAAAAAAGAGGAAAAAAAAACCAAATAAATAAAATCAGAAATAAGAAAGAAGTAATAACTGACAATACAGAAATACAATGCATTGTAACACTATGAAAAAAATATATACCAACACACTGGACAACCTGGAAGAAATGGATAAATTATTAGAAACATACAATCTTCCACACTGAACCAGGAAGAAACAGAAAATGTGAACAGATCAATTATAAATAACAAAATTGAATCAACAATCAAAAAACTACCAAAAAATAAAATCTCAGGACCAGAAGGATTCACAAAACTCTATTTAAAGAGTTAATATTAAACTATTCCAAACAAATAGAAGATGAAGCAAAGCTTCCAGATACATTCTATGAGAACAGCATTACTCTGATACCAAAACCAGACAAAGATACCATAAAAAAAAAACAAAACTATAAGCCAATATCCTTGATGAACATAGATGCAAAAACCCTCAACACAGTATTAGCAAACCACATACATTAAAAAAATCAAAATCATTCACCATGATCAGGTGGGATTTATTCCTGGGGTGCAAGGATTGTTCAGTATACATGACATCAACAAAAGGATAAATATATGACCAAATGATTATTTGACAAAGTATAACATCTGTTCATGATAAAAATCCTCAACAAAATGGGGTTAGAGGGAATATACCTCGACATAATAAAGGCCACATATGAAAAACCCACAGGCTAACATCATAATGGTGAAAAATGAGTGCCTTCTTCCTTAGGTCAGGAACATGACAAGGACGTTCATTTTCACCACTTTTATTAAGTGTACACTAGAAGCCTTAGCAACAACCATCAGAAAAGAAACAAGAAGCAACTATATTGGTAAAGTAGAAGTTACATTGTCAATATGAGCACATGGCAGGATACTAAATACATGGGAAATCCTAAAGATTCCACCAAAATCTACTAGAAGTAATAAACGAGTTCAGTAAAGTGGCAGGATACAAATAATACCCAGAAATCGGTAGTATTTCTATACACTAACAAAGACACAGAAAATTTAAAAAACAAAACAAAAAGCCACAGGATTTATAATTGCATGAAAAAGAGTAAAATACACCGGGAATAGATTTAACCAAAGACGTAAAAGACCCATACTCTAAAAACCATAAAACACTGATGAAATAAATTCAAGAGGACACTAAATAATGGAAAGATATTCCATGCTCGTGGACTGGAGCAATTAATATTGTCAAAATTTCCTTATTACCCAAAGCAATCTATAGATTCAAGGCAATCTTAGCCAAAGTACCAACACTTTTTTTCATAAAACCAGAATACTAGAATATGTATGGAAAGACAGAAAACCCTAAATAGCCAAAGTAATCCTGAGAGAAAAGAACAAAGCTGGAGGTATCACAGTGCCAGATTTTAAAGCCATAGTAATCAAAACAGTATGGTAGTGGTACGAAAATAGCCACATAAACCAATGGAACAGAAGAGAGATCCTAGAAATAAACACACATTTATATGTTCAGTTCTCTATGACAATGGAGGCAAGAATATACAACAAGGAAAAGAGGTTTTTGTTTTTTGGTTTTTTTTTTAAAGATTTTATTTATTTGACAGAGAGAAACACAGCTAAAGAGGGAACACAAGCAGGGGGAGTGAGAGAGGAAGAAGCAGGCTTCCCACCGAGCAGGGAGCCCGATGTGGGACTCAATCCCGGGTCTCCGGGATCATGACCTGAGCCGAAGGCAGTCGCTTAACCAACTGAGCCACCCAGGTGCCCCGGAAAAGAGTTTTTTCAATAAATGGTGCTGGGGAAAATGGACAGCTACATGTAAAAGAATGACACTGGACTACTTTCTAACACTATATTCAAAAATTAAATGGATTAAAGACCTAACTAGAAGACCTGAAACCATCAATATCCTAGAAGAGAACACAGGCACTACTTTCTCTGATATCAGTCATAGACACATTTCCCTCTCTCTCCTAAGGCAAGAGAAACATAAGCAAAATTAAACTATTGGAACTAAGCTAAAATGAAAAACTTTAGCACAATGAAAGAAGCCATCAACAAACCAAAAAACAATCCAATGAATAGGAGAGGTATTTTCAAATGATTTACATGATAAGGGGTTAATACCCAGAAATAAATCCACAATTGTATAGTTAATTAATCTTTAACAAAACAGGAAGAATATCCAATGGGAAAAAGACAATCTCTTCAACAATGGTACTGGGAAAACTGGACAGCTGCATGCAGAAAAATGAAAATGGACCACTTTCTTACACCAGACACAAAAATAAATTCAAAATGGATGAAAGACCTCAATGTGAAACAGGAAACCATTCAAAATCCCAGAGAACACAGATGGTAACCTCTTTGACATTGGCAATACGAATTTCTTACTAGATATGTCTCCTGAGACAGGGGAAACAAGAGCAAAAATGAACCACCGGAACTTCATCAAGATAAAAAGCTTCAGCACACAAAGTAAACAATCCACAAGACTAAAAGGCAAACTACTAAATGGGAGAAGATATTTGCAAATGACGTATCTGATAAAGGGTTAGTATCCAAAGGCCATAACAAACTTATAACACTCAACACCCAAAAAACAAATACCCAGTTAAAAAATGGGCATAAGACATGAATAGACATTCCTCTCAAGAAGACATCCAGATGGCCAACAGAAAAATGAAAAGATGTTCAACATCATTCATCATCAGGGAAATACAAACCAAAACTACAGTGAAATACCCCCACATCAATCAGAATGGCTAAAATTAACAACACAGGAAACAACAGGTGCTGGCAAGGATGTAGAGAAAGAGGAACCCTCTTACAGTGTTGGTGAGAGTGCAAACTAGTGCAGCTACATATGGAGATTCCTCCAAAAGATAAATATCAAAATACCGTACTATCTAGTAATTGCATTACTAGGTATTACCCAAAGGATACAAAAATACTAATTCAAATGGATATATGCTCCAAAATGTTCATAGCAGCATATCAACAACAGTCAAATTATGGAAAGAGCCCAAATGTCCACTGACTGATGAATGGACTGTGTGACTGTGTGTGTGTGTGTGTGTGTGTGTGTGTGAGAGAGAGAGAGAAAGAGTGTGAGAGACAGATGGAATATTACTTAGCCATAAAAAGGATGGATTCTTCAATACATGGTATATGGGCAATTGGTTTTCATACAGGAAAAAAAAAGTGGATCATCACAAACAAAAAATACAGTTAAAAACACAATTGAGAGGAAAATTTAATTGAAATATGAAGAAAATGTTCATTACTTTAAGATACAAAGAGTACATATCCTAAAGGCAATTATAAATATGACTACAGTAAAATTAAGAAATCTTGCTCATCAAAATTAAATAAACAACTCACAAACTAAGTGAAGATAGAGTATGTTGATAACATACATAAACCACAAAAACTATAAAAACCCTATCAGTTAAAAAGGAAAAGACCAATATTCAAATAGGAAAAAGTTGACAAAAAATAAAGGTTATTTTAATAAAGTCTAATCAATAAATGAAAATGAAAATCGCTTTGAAATACTCATTCATACCCTTAAGATTTGCAAAACTTAGGAAGTCAGATGATACCTCGTATTGGCAAGGTTGTACATTAATGAAAATTCTCATCCAGTGCTAAGAGGAGGGAAATTAGAACTACCCTAGGGGTAAGTTTGGCATTACCAAATAAAGCAAAGCATGTGGAATCCCTACTTTATCCAACAGTTCCACACCTGTGTGTTAAGTACAGAAACATCCTTGCAGATGGTGTTTCAAAAGCTTGGGAAAAAAAAAAATCAAGCAACAAAGCACAGTGTTTCTGAGCATGGACTATGTAGCTAAACTCATGACACTAAAACTCCATCTTTGTTGTATCTTATTTATTAGCACTCTGATGTTCCAGTCCCCTCGTCGGTAAGTTGATAATAATAGTGCCTAGCTCATAGGCTTATGCTGGTATTTAAAGCAGCTAATATATATAAAGTTCTTGGAACAATGCCTCGCTACAGTAGTATAGCTTAAGCTATTGTTATTATTACTGACAGCAGCATCAAATAACCAAAAAGCCCAAAATGCTGCAGATATTCATTACTAACAGAATGGATAAATAACCCATTCATCATGTATACATACATGAAGCCACACGTATGTACAGATCAACAATGGAATATAAAGTAGTAAAAGTAGTTTACCACATTAACAGAAAAAAATAAACTTGTGAATACATAAAATATGATTCCATTTATGTGATTTTTTAAATTTTTATTTAGTGACTTTTTAAAAAGACAAAATGATATATTGTTCAGAGACAAAAAAAACTTATAAAATTAGAAAAGTAAAATTCACCATTTCAGAAACATAGAAATCATAATTTCAGAATAGTGGTGCCTTCTTGGAACGGAAGAGGGGCCCAGAAGCTAGGAGAATCATAGGGCCATATTTCTTAGCCTCAGGGATGGGGAAATGGGGATTTCTTTTGCCTCCAAAATGAATATACCTCTTAACACTTTATCTTCTTTACTTTACAAAAGCTTTTTTTGTATGAAATACTCCACAAACTTGGGGCATAAATATGACTTAACTGCTTTCATTTTTAAATTAATTGCTTTATCGTTTCCTTATAAATAAGAAAATGATTTTCTCTCTCAAACACCACATCCTTTTGAAATCTCCCACACACAGGTTTTTTCTTACACGCCTTACAAAATGAAGATATGAGAGTCCTGGATATTATCTTTCTCCCATTTCCACTCTTCTTCACCATTACAAAGCAATGTTTAAAGCTGATAGGAAACATGAATGACAATGCTAATACAAACTGACCTCAACAGGTAATTCATGCTGTATACATCTCTTCTTGTCAACAGCAATTTCTGAAATGAGGCTGGGGGAGCAAAGAAATAATGGACAGAGAGGAAGATGAAGAATGGAATTATGAGCAAGAGAAAAACATTTACCCTTTAAGGGTCAAATTGAGAAGAGCAAATGCAAACCAGCCTCAAATAGCTCACATCTGTCCTTAGTAAGGAGGGTGGCTTACTGGGTGGCTCAGTCCTTCAGCGTCTGCCTTCAGCTCAGGTCATGACCCGGGAGTCCCAGGATGGACCCCTACATGGAGCCCCGCATCCGGCTCCCTGCTCTCAGCGGGAAGCCTGCTTCTCCCTCACTCATTCCCCCTGCTTGCATTCCCTCTCTCGCTGTGTTTCTCTCTGTCAAATAAATCAAATCATCTAAAAAAATAAATAAATAAATAAAATAACCACTTTAATAATATTTCCTGTAACAGAAAACAAACTCTGGTAACATTAAGGCTGAAGTATTTATTTTGAATTTCCTATTTTCTCCATGCAAAGTAATGTGTTTTGTGGAGGGTTAGCCACCTGCACGGGGCTGCTTAGGATGTGTTCGTGATACAAACAATGAGTTACTAGACTGGGACATCCTAAAGGAAAAAGGCAGAAAGTGAGGGTGTGGAAATGGCATTTTAAAAATGCTTATTAGATGTGACATTAAAAAAATGTATTCTAAGGCCTGTATTACAAATATTTCACTTGTAATTCCAGGGTAAAAAATGTTGGGCATGACTGCACAGAAATGATAAGGCACTGATTTATGTACAGACCTGAGGAGACAATTTTTTGGTTAGACTATTCTGTCACACATTATAAAATGGTTTTTCCTTTTCATTGTTTAGCTCAATAAATCTTCTTGTCTAATAATCCATAAATTGCTGGCTCAAGCTATTGGCCAGGATTTCCTCATTGCAATTAAGTCTATAGGAGAGGCCCCTGGCACAAAGCAAAATGCTCTATTGAGCACACGTTTTTTCTGTCCCCTGAACACCCACTACAATATTTTACTGTGTTTACTTAATAAAGCATACCAGAGAAATTTCCAATAATCTTTTAAGTGGCAATAACCACCATGAGGATGCCAAAATATTTCTAAAATTTTTAAGTGTCTTACAGACCACAAGTTAGTTATTCTTCCAGTCAGGACAAACACAAGAAAAATATGAAAAACAAAAAGTTACAATATCTAGATAAAGTAATAATCATGATTATAGCATTAAATTTGTGAAGTTAAAGAAAACCATGAATACTGACTAACAACAGTATGTAAGGGATGAAGCAGAGATGAAAACTCAAGCATTCTATAGTCTTACAGTTCTGAAGCCAAGGCTTTCGGTAGGTAAGAACTGCAGCAGCTACACCCCAGAAGGCAATGAGAGAAACATGGGGTCAGTACTTCAGAGTCAGAGAGGCAGGGAGCAAGAAACAGGGGTTGGCCTAGATGTATGGCAGCTGGAAGCAGCACAGAATCTCAGAGGCCAAGTCTTCCAGCAACACAGTTTTAGAAATACTGACTCTTGGAAGAGAAGTAGAGTCTTAACTATCTGCTCTGAACCCAAAACCCTTAAGAAGCAGAAGACTGCATAGAGTTGTCTTGCAAAACTTTCAGAAATAAAAAACTTGCATGACTTTACAAAGATTGTCACACACACGTAAGAAAGTTAACCACTTTGAATTAAATATAACTAAACAAAAAAATAACAGGTCAAGTAAAAAGTAATACCAGCAAGGCTTAAAGATTTTGAAACTATAAGTCCCAACATTTAGAAGAACCATGAATAAAATGTTTACATGAAGCAACTGGGCAATGGCAAAGATCAGCACAAATCAAGAAACTAACAGATAAGAATACAACAGGATGTAAAAAACAAAAAAAAATAGAAATTATAGAAAATGAATTTAAAATAATCCAAAGAATGTTTAAAATAGCAGGAAATATAGAGTAGAAAAGACAATTAGTGAGCTAGAAGACACATACGAATAATTTATCTAGAATGAAACCAGGAAGAGATCAAAAGATGAAACATGTAAAACAAATTTAGGAAACCTGTAGGACAGAATGAGGAAATCAAATGTTTGCTAGAATTACAAAAGCTAAGAATGGTAAAGGGGCACTATTCAAAGAGCTAAGGCCCAATGACTTTCTGAAATGGAAGAAAAATATAAATCAATACAATCAAGCAACAGGGCATCCTAAGGAGAATAAAACAGGACCACCAGTTTTTAATAGCTTTTTTGGTCTAAACTCAAGTTTCCCATTTCTCCAAGATTTTTTGTGTCCTAAAAAGACAGAAAATGGTATTTAGCGATAGTAATCTAAGTAATATGGGTGCTTAGTGCTAATTATAATTTCTAGGTCTTTCAGTAGCTGAAGCAAGAAAATATGCATTTCTTAAAAGATAAAATACAGCAAAAAGTGTAAATTCATACCAATAATTCCTATTCAAATTTAAATTATTCTATTTTTCCCCTCAATCTGAAAATTTTAACTTGTGATATTAATATACCCCTTAGTTTTTTTAACTCTATCAACATGAGAACAATTACAACATTATAATAAATGGCATAACTGGTAAAAAAAAAAATTCTTATGTAATATTTTCCTTAGAATATAATCTTGTGTCTGTAGTAAATTTACCAGCATAGCATTTTTAGTCACTTATAATTCTTCTTCATGTGATTTATACTATTATAATGAGTCAAAATTCGGTTCATTAGTTCATTTTGTTTTCTGTTTATGTACTGCGTTTGTGTTTATCTGTATTAATTTTCTAGCCAATGTAAAAGTAAACACATTTAAATGGATTCAAAGTGACACCCATAAAATGTGGCTCAAGCAGTTCAGTTTCTATTTGCCCTCCACATATTGCTCACCTTTGAAAAATGTTGATTTATTCAACCATCCTTTTAATATGAGGAAAAATACATAAATATGTATCTGTATATATTTATACATATTTTCATAAATGTACATGTTTACACATTATATATTCATTTACACATGTGTGCATATATGTATTATATATAGGTTTATATGTATATATATTTATAAATCTAAATATATATATTTGGATATAAGCATTAATGGACTATACAGTTTTTTCTAACATATTACTTTTCTCCATAGTAGTATTTAGAGAAGTTCCTCATTTTATAACTTTTACTTAAAATTAAACTGTGTGGAAAAAAATAAAACTTCATTTTGTGGATGTAATAGTTTTGTTTTTTTACGTAGTCTCAAACTCAAATATCCCATCAAAGGGGACTGGAAAAATACAGTCCTATGCAAATATCCTTTTTGCATTTTTGCCTGAGTAACCCTGGGACAGATTTCAGAGGACTTGCTGAGTCAAAAATTAACATCATCCATAATTTTACTACATATCACAAAGTTTCTCTTCATAATAATTGTATCATTTTGTAGTCCCACTAGCAACATATGAGAGCACCCGTTTCCCCACAGGCTTGATTCAAAAGTATGCTGCCAAACTCGAATTTTTGCCAATCTAATAGAAGCAGAATTTCATTGCTGTTTCAATTTACCTTTTACTTACTGGAATTTACCTTTTACTTATTGGAAACAAAGTGGACACTCTTCCATGTTTGAGTCATTTGTCGCTCTTTTTTATTACTATTATGTTCAGTTAGCCAACATATAGTACATCATTAGTTTCTGGTGTAGTAGTTCAATGGTTCATTAGCTGCATATAACACCAACTGCTCATCACAACACATGCCCTCCTTAATACCCATCACCTCATTATCCCGTGCCTCCAGCCCCTCCTTTCTTGTAACCCTCAGTTTGTTTCCCGGAGTCCATTGTCCCATGGTTATCTCCCTCTCTGCCTTCTTCCCATTCAGTTATATCCCGTTTCCTGTGGTCCTGCCTCTTTCTGGCAATGAACTGCTCATTTTTCTCTAAACTTATAATAATTTTCCTTCTCTATTTTTACAAACTCTGCATATTAACTTTATTTCTGAAATTAATTTTTTCTAGTTTATCCTTTATCTTTGTTTATAATTCTTTTGCCATTCCATTTTTAAAAGTCATCAACTATACGAGTTTTTCCTTCAACTATAATTAAATGCAGAAGCAATAAAGTTCTCCCTGCTCCCTGTTTACAGAGTAATATATTCAGATTTCCTTCCAGTACATTTGTACATTTTGTTTTTTAAATTTGCATTTCTGGTCCATTTGAAATATATCTTAACATACAGTATGAGAGTGAATTGAATTTTATCTTTTTCTTTATGTCTAGTCAGTTATCCCAACATCCCTTATTTAAAAATGTCTTTTCCCCCACTGACTTGATACACTGAACTTTACAAAAAAATTTCACAAGTATTAGGATCTAGTCATGGATTTTCTTATTCTCGTCCCTTGGTCTCAATAGCTTTTAGCTTTCAATAACACACTACTTTAATCTTTTTATGTTTTAGTATCTGATAGAGCTAATTCACCCCACATACCACTATTCTTCTTCTCAGGACATTCATGGCTGTACTTGCTTATTTGCTTTTCCAAATGAAAGTACTAGTCAACATGTTTATACCCACAGAGAGGAAATTATATGATAATTCTGGTAATTCCACTGAGAGTGCATTAAGTTAATTAATTTAGAAGATAATAGTATCTATACGATGTCAAGTCTTTCTCTGTAGAAACATAGTATGTAAACACACAATACAAAACCTATTAGACGATAAAATGGAAGGAAGGATCCCATTATAATAGTATTTGTTTCCAAGCTTAGAATGTTCAAAAGTTATATGACGAAAGCCATAACATACTCCTGAAAGGCACAAAAGCAGCTAGAACAAAACAGGAGCTATACCACATACATGCAAATACAATTCAGTATCACAAGGATCTTAATCATTGCTTGCAAAGCATGACCTCAGTTTTCAGTCCCAGGAGCATGACTAGGCAATCGCAACAGCTTACTACAGTCAAGAACAACTTTAGAAATACTGAAGCCATATGCATCCTGTTTTTTTGTCTGAAATCCTTCTGTTGACACTTCCTGGAAATAGAATGAAAAGTTCAACATCAAAACATACCTGATGGCTATCAAAATTGGAAAGAAACTGCAGAGTATAGAGTGGAGCACCCTTTAAATAAATGTTCTATCATTGATGTGGTTGAAGATACAGAGTGTAACTATGTAAGGAAAAGAAGACAGTCATCACAAACCTTAAATCTGAAAAAGCTGAAGCCTAATTGCAAGGGTATTTTCAAATACCTCAACACAGAAGTCCTCAAGGGTTCCCAAGACCTTTTAAGGGGTATGCAAGGTCAAAACTATTTTAATCATTTTTAGTATGTTATTTATCTTCTTTCACCATGTTAACATTTGCACTGATGGTTCAAGAGCAATTCTGGATAAAATTGCTGACTCTTCCACATGAATCAAGTGGTACCAAGCTGTACTAGTAGTCATATTTTCCACTCCCACACACTCACACTACCAATAAATAAATAAATAAATAAATCAGGGGGGAATCTGATTTCACTTAAAAATATCCCGGAAGCAGTAGAAATCATTGATATTATTAAGTCTCAATTCCTTGGTATGCATCTTTTAAATACTCTGTTTGATAAGAGGGAATTCTAAATAAAGTACTTTTCTGCATACTGAAATTGCCTTTGGAAAAGCATCCATGTAGTTGTTTGACTTGTGAGCTGAACTAGCTACCTTTTTACAGAACACTATTTTTACTTGCAAGAATGACAGACAAACAAATGATAGTAATTCAGATTGGGGATATTTGGTATAACATTTCTTAACAATGAACGAAGTGAGCCTGTCAACTTCATAAAAGAGAATGACTAGATTTGCTGCCAATGACAAAATTGGAACTTTCAAGTGAAAATGATAATTTTAGAAAAAAAATTTTTCTGCCACCATGCATGTTCCCAATCTTCAAAGGCTTTACTGATGAGTTTTATGGTGATATTATTAAGTGGAATTTTGATACTATATAATGAAATTTATCAGTGTTTGGAAGAGCCTCTTAATTTGGAAAATGAGTATATGCCAAATGACTAATGTATGATGTAATAATATCATGCATGCTAAAAGACCATTCAGATACCAAGATAAAGCAATACATTTTAATGAAATAGAGTAGGACAAGGCTACTGGTATGTCTCATTGGGTCAAGTGGCTCCCCCAAAGGTTAAGTCCTTCTCTTTATCCCCAGAACCTGGACCTTATGTGATAAAAGAGTGAATTACATGTCAAAGATATTATTATTATGATTTTAAAGATTTTATTTATTTGACAGAGAGAGTGACAGCGAGAGAGAGAACACAAGTAGGGGGAGTGGGAGAGTGAGAAGCAGGCTTCCCGCTGAGCAGGGAGCCCGAAGTGGGGCTCAATCCCAGGACCCTGGGATCGTGACCTGAGCCAAAGGCAGATGCTCAATGACTGAGCCACCCAGGTGCACCTCAAAGATATAATTATATTAAGGATTTTGAGGGAAGCTTAACCTGCATTATGTGGGTGGGTCCTAAATCCAATGATGGTGGTTATAAGAACTAGGCAAAGGCGGATGTGACCCAGAGGCAGAGATTGGAGTGATGAGGTCACAAATAAAGAAATGCCAATAGCCAAAAGAATATGCAAGAAGCACAGAACAGAATCTCCCCCTTGATCCTTTCAACGAAGTACAACTCAGCTGGCACTCAAATTTCAGACTTCTGGTCTCCAGGTAATAAATTTCTGTTATCGATTACTCCATTTACAGTAATTTGCTGCAGCAGCAGTAGGAAACTAATATGATATAGTTTCAGATTCCACATTGCAACTAGTCTTTAAGAAACTGCCATTTAGTAAGTTTCAGTGTAGCATTAAAAACGGAATATTCACAATTATCGAAAAGGCTATTAAAATATCCAACTTTTTTCTAGTTACATGTTTGAAAACAGATTTTCTTCATATATTTCCACCAATACAATATCTGGCAGCAGACTGATGCAAAAGCAGATATGAGAATACAGCTATCTTCTATTAAGTTGCACATTAAAGTAATTTATACAATTGTAAAACAATGCTACTCTAAATAGTTGTTTTTTATTCTGGAAAAAAAACAGTTAACTTTTAAAAGTGTATGTATGTTAATAATCATTTCAGTATAGCTATTTTTAAATTAATGTGTAAATATTTTTAAATTTTCTCACTTGTGATTTTTAATATGGTAAATACTGATAAATAAAACTCATGTAAACAGAAGTTCTTTGGGATCCTTGATAATTTTAAGGAGTATACAAGGGTCCTGAGACCAGAAAGATAATTTTATAGTCACCAATCTATTACACTTAAAATTGCCTGTTTTGATGACATGATACTTTATGTGTAAAACCCAAAAGACTCCACCCCCAAAAATACTAGAACTCATACAACAATTCAGTAATGTGGTAGGATACAAAATTAATGCACAGAAATCAGTTACATTCTTATACAATAACAATGAAAATATAGAAAGGGAAATCAGAGAATCAATTCCATTTACTATAGCATCAAAAACTGTAAGATACCTTGGAATAAACCTAACCAAAAAAGTTAAGGATCTGTACTCGAGGAACTACAGAACACTCATGAAAAAAAACTGAAGAAGACACAAAAAGATGGAAAAGCATTTCATGCTCATGGATTGGAAGAATAAACATTGTTAAAATGTCTATAACACCCAGAGCAATCTATACTTTCAATGCCATCCCGATCAAAATCCCACCAACATTTTTCAAAGTACTAGAACAAATAATCCTAAAATTTGTATGGAACCAGAAAAGACCCCAAATTGCTAGGGATATGTTAAAAAAGAAAAACAAAGCTGGGGGCATCACATTACCTAATTTCAACCTTTATTTCAAAGCTGTGATCACCAAGACAGCATGGTCCTGGCACAAAAACAGACACATATACCAATGGAACAGAGTAGAGAGTCCAGATATGGACCCTCAACTCTATGGTCAAATAATCTTCGACAAAGCATGAAAAAATAACCAGTGGATAAAAGACAGTCTCTTCAATACATGGTGCTGGGAAAATTGGACAGCTGCATACAGAAGAATGAAACTTGACCATTCTCTTACACCATACACCATACACTACATGAGCGAAACACCTCAATGTGAGGCAGGAATCTATCAAAATCCTAGAGGAGAACATAGGCAGTAACTTCTTTGACATCACCCACAGCAACTTCTTTCAAGACACATCTCCAAAGGCAAACAAAAGCAAAAATGAACTTTTGAGACTTCATCAAAATAAAAAGCTTCTGCACAGCAAAGGGAACAGTCAACAAAACAGAGGCAACCCACTGAATGGGAGAGGATATTCGCAAATGACACTACAGACAAAGCGCTGATATCCAAGAGCTATAAAAAACACCTCAAACTCAACACCCCCCAAAAAGATAATCAAGTCAAAAAAGGGGCAGAGGACAAGAACAGACACTTCTTCAAAGAAGACATACAAATGGCTAACAGACACATGAAAAAATGTTCGACATCATTAGCTATCAGGGAAATTCAAATCAAAACCACAGAGATACCACCTTACACCAGTCAGAATGGCCAAATAAACAGGACAGGAAACAACAAGGGTTGGAGAGGCTGTGGAAAAAGGGTCTTACACTGTTGGTGGAAATGCAAGTTGGTGCAGCTGCTTTGGAAAACAGTGTGGAGATTCCTTAAAAAATTAATTAAAAATAGAACTACCCTATGACCCTGCAATTGCACTACTGGGCATTTACCCCAAAGATACAGATGTAGTGAAAAGAAGGGCCATATGTACCCCAATGTTCATAGCAGCAATGGCCACAATCGCCAAACTGTGGAAAGAGCCAAGGTGCCCTTCAACAGATGAATAGATAAAGAAGATGTGGTACATATATACAATGGAATACTACGCCTCCATCAGAAAGGATGAATACCCAACTTTTGTAGCAACATGGACAGGATTGGAGGAGATTATGCTGAGTGAAATAAGCCAAGCAGAGAAAGTCAAGTATCACATGATTTCACTTACTTGTGGAGGATAAGGAGTAACATGGAGAACAGTGGGAGAAGTAAAGGAAATGTGAACTGGGGTAAATTAGAGAGGGAGATGAAGCATGAGACTTTGGACTCTGAGAAAGGAACTGATGGTTTTGGAAGGGAAGGAGGGTGGGGGAATGGGTGAGCCTGGTGGTGGGTATTGAGGGCATGAATGCATGGAGCACTGGGTGTGGGGCATAAACAATGAATCCTGGAACACTGAAAAAATAAGATAAATTATTACTACCAAGTTTTTTTTTAATGGCGTGTTTTATGTTTTCTTAACTGATATTTGAGAAAAAATTTTTTTCATTTCTAGGAATTTAAAAGACTTCCTTAGAATAAAATAGAAGAAAAGGAATTCAGAATTCTCTGTGAGGACAGTCTTTACAAAGAAGCTCAATTTCAGTATATGAATTGTTTTTATTAAATGTCCAGGATTTAATATTAAGAGAATAAAAACCATTTGACATTTCAATCAACAAAAGAGAGAGAGAGAAGTACAGACCTTAAAAAGTAAAGAAAAAAGCCATGGTCAGAACCTGTCTTTGAATTTCTTACACCATTAAAGGATTACATAGACAAGAATACTTCAAATTCCTATGAATTATCCCATCCAATTCCCTTACACGTGAAATTCTTTCTTCCTTCTGTCTAAACTACCTCCAAAACTCCTCCCCAGCCTTAACACATCCTTACATCTTTTCTCCTCTAGTTTCTGCATCACAAAGCCCTCAAACCCAGTAGAGCAACCCTGGAATACCCTCAGAGAGTAAAGGAAGAAAGGAGGCTCAATGGGCAATGCTAGAACCAGCATTTGAAGGCAAAGATGGGAGAAAGGTTCTCACAGTATTAATTATTTTGGTTCTGTTACCTAGGCCTATGTTTTCTTCTCTACAGATCATAGATCACCACATAACTTCATCAATTTTCAAATTTTCCAATCAACGGTATGCAAAGGACAGAATGCTAATCATAATAACCAGAAATAATGTGATTTTCTAAATATTAACAACATGAAAGTAATGGTACAGCTGACAAAAGTTGAGGTGAAAGTAATGAAGAACAAAGCAAAAGGCAGATTCACAAATCTCTTCATCTCATGTATCAGTGATTCAATAAAAACTATCTAGGGGTAGTTCTCAAAGTGTGCACTGTGGGATAAACACAACCAGCATCACCTGGGAATTTATTAGAATAACAAATTCTCAGGTCTTACCCTGACCTCCTGCTCCATGATGGTGCCCCTTTGGCATTCATCTTGTGTGGCCTGCAGGGGCCTTGAACTCACACGAGGACTCCCTGAGTGCACGCCCTAGGTAATAGTCTATGGAGTCATGAACAAATACATTCGTGATAGGACTTCTCTAGCCACCAGTGAGTTAAGCACTCTCCCCTTCATCCCAAGGCCTTCCTTTTGGGCACCCCTAAGCTGCCCCCCATGAAACTTAGCAAAACACTGCCCCCCCTTTTGGTTTCAATTGACCAATCTTGCTTTAGCCCAGGAATTTCAAAGCACTCCACCCTCAGATCCTAAAAAAGTCATGTGGCCCACAGTCAGTCCCACCTCTCTCTCTGCCGGAACCCTGCCTTGACCCCCTTCCACGGTACCTTCACATATTCCATGTTTCCTCCAGGACTATGAGTAATGAGTCAATTCATTTGTAGTTTTTTGTTGACTGGTGACTTACCATATCACAGCCTGACAGCCCAGTCCAGGGCTGTAAGTAGCAATGTTAATTTAACAAAGTCACAACATTGCTGAATCATATTCTAGGAACAATGCCCAAGAATCTGTGTTTTAACAAGCCCTTCAAGTGATTTTGATGCATGCTTAAGTTGGACAAGCATTAGTCTTATCAGATCAAGAAATACAGGTCTAAGTATTTTAAAAAGAATAATTATAAGAAGAGCTTCTTTGTATAATAATATATGTAAGAAAACCAAAAGTAGAGTTTTGGGGGAGAAAAAAGGCAGGGATTATATGCATTAATTGCCATAGTATTACAGGAGATAGTTAATGAAGGATACCAGGAGTTGATAAATTAAAAACATTGATAGAAGTGTATTATTAGCATTATACTAACAAGAGTTAAAAGTGGCTGCATCTGAGAAGTGAAACTAGGGAAGACGAAGACAAGGAAGGGACACATCCATTCCTCGCTGTATACTTTCCTATGTTTTCTCTGACCAAATTATCATTCTACATTTGAAATTACATCCAGCATTCAATTTCCAGATCCCTGTAAATTTTTACCCCAACTTACACCTAAATATTTACCTGAGCATTTTATTTGCGTTTCTCTTAACACCAAAGATGTAGACTTAAAAAATTTCATCTCAATTCTGCCTTCACTGACACTGGTGTACAAGGTCAGATAACACCAGGATTTCCAGTGCCAAAGCAAAATCTGCACCAAAGCTAATAAGCAGGTAAAGACAACATTACTAAGACTGTTAAAATAGGAGAGAAAGCCTGAACTCAGCTCTGCTGAAAAAAAGGCAAGAGGATTTTTAAGTGATGGGGTGAGCTAGAAAAAAGTACTGGGGGACATTAGAGAGGAGGTTCTTTAATGGAATGTGCGGGGGACACCAGGTTATTTCTTTGTTTCCAGATGTTACTCTGTGTTCTTCAGCCATCTAAAATTGCTAGTTGGTGCCCACCAAAGTTAGGCTTCTACCCTCCTGCAGAAACTAGGAGATAGGGATGTTTTTGTTGTTTTTATTTCACAGACATGGTTCCCAAAACCTTAAGAAAGGCTTCTCCTGGGTTGTAAAATTACCAAGAGTCTGGGAGGAGATTTACATACATTTCAGAGAGGCAGAGAAAGAATGTACAATTCCAAGTTTTCTACAGTAAATGCTCTAAGGAAAGGGAGATCAGAGGCCTATAAGAAGAAAACTCTGAAGTCTAGTCAAGTGGAGGGAAATGTTAAGACCATCTCGGTCACCAGTCACAGTACTCCATATACTCAGGTGCTGCTTGTGAACGGACATTTCAATGCTGACACCTACTCTCACCTCTCCAGCTCCTCCCACACAGCGCTCTACAAAGGACTGTTAACCTGTCCTGGGATAGTCGAAAATCCTATGAGACATTCAGGATGAACATGCACTCCTGTTCCTCTACCTTTCTTCTGACACCCAAACCTTGCCTATAAAAACGGTATCTGATTATAAGTTACTTAGGAAAGACTCTTTTTCGATTGACCTTTTCAGCCCTCAGAGATCTGTGCACAGTATCCTACAAATGGATTATGTTCAAACAATAATGATAAATGCAATGAAAAAGCGAACATACCCTCCCTGAAGAAACATCATCAAAGAGCTCACAAGAAAACTTGAGAATCTATTGAGGGTCACAAACCCAATCTATGTAACCTCAGCTCGACTCCATTTCTACCCCTTTTGTTCAAATAACAGCCAAGTACAGCTTTAAGAACACTGTCCCAAGTCCATCTGACCTTTGGACGGCAAAGAGAACCTACAGAGTTCATCCACGTCACTCCCTGATGCCACGGTAAATGTAGGTGGGTTTAAAAATAAATAAATAAATAGCAAGCAATCCCTACAAGAAAAATTTGGAGATAACCAAAAGCAGAACTACTTGTTTCATTATGAAGTATTACCTGTACATTTAATTAATCACCTCGCAGATTCCGGACCTTTGTGAGGAATGAAATTAACATGTTTACTATTTATCTTACCAAGTATATGGTTATAGAATAGGTCTTTGTATGGATAAGGAATGCATCTACTAGCCTAGCTAGGTAAAAATATAAACATACAGAGTTATATACAGATAGAGTATTTAGTAAATTGAACTGATCTGGAGTGGATTATTCCAGGCACTCCTGTCTTCTATTTCAAGATAGAGTAGAGTCTACATCTATGTTGAACTTCACATTACTTTCATAAAATATGTGACTTCTTTTTGAAAACCAACTCTCCAGCTTTATTTTAGTCCCCTCAGTTGTCCAACCACTCACAGCTTAGTCCTATAATTCTCCTACCCGTATTACCATCTTGAATCATTCAGATATTTATAAGCACCTTAAAACATATTCAAAGTTGTACCAGTCAAAAAGAAAAAGAGATAAACACACATGGAAGAGAATATCTAAAAAAATCTGTATTAGCTATCTAATACACATGAGAAATTACAGTTGATCCTTAAATATGGGTTTGAACTGCACAGGTCCACTTAAACATGGATTTTTTTTTAATATAAATATAGGAGGACACTGCAAATGTATTCTCATGAATATGAGATGTATGCAAATGTATATCTCATGAATTTCTTTTTGGTAGTTTACTTTATTATAAAAATACAGTATATTATATATTACATACAAAATATGTTATTCCACTTTTTATGTCATCAGTGGGCTTCTGGTCAACAGCAAGTTATTAGTATTTAAGTTTTGGAGGAGTCAAAAGCTATTCTATTTTTTACTTCTTCAGGAGTTGTCATCCCTAACTCTCACATTGTTCAACAGTCAACTGTACTCTAAAACTCAGTGGCTTAAAACAAACATTTATCATCGCACCATTTCAGAAACTCAGGTGTGACTTACCTGGGTGGTTTTGACTGAGGATTTCTTATGAGGTTGTAGTCAGGATGTCAGCAGATATGTAAAAACTTAATTAAACCTGTGGGATTGGTTTCCAAGAGAGTTCACTAACCTGGTGCCAATTGTTGGAAGGAAGCCTCAGTTCCTCTTCACGAGCTGCTTTAGTGTCATCCAAACATGAGGGCTGGCTTCTTCAAGCATGAGCAATCTATGAGAAAACATGACAGAGGCACAGTATCTTTTATGACCTCTCCTCAGAAGTCACATGCCATTACTTTTGCATATACTATTGGTTACATAGGTCAGCACTATGCCATATAAGAGGGAACTAGAGGTGTGCAAGTACCTCAGGTACAGCATTGTAAATAGCAAAACAGTTCTTCCTTCTCACCCACTCACCTGCCTGTTGGTTATATGATGGCCCGCACTATGGAACCAGTGGCAAAAATCTTTAAAGGAATTTTAGCAACTGAACTCTTGGACATTGCTGGATCATATTTTTTATTTAATAAGCTGAACACAAGCCAAGATTTCAGGCAAAGAATGAGCAAGAAATTTCCCCTCATCTTGGAAGTTTATTACAAATCCATTAAACTGTCTGGAATGTAGGCGTCAGAGAACAAGATCAAGAAAAATGGTTGAATAGCAAAAATTAGGACTAGTCGTTGTGTTCAGCCTCCCACCTAAGCTGTTTGAGACCTTTGTGGGGGGAAAGAAAGATGAGTTCATGACACTGTGAACTCCTGGCCCCACAGAAGAAAACAGGAACTTCTGGTCTGACATGGCTCACAGTCATTTCCTGCCTACTATGCAAATTCCCTGCTTTTGTTTGTTGCTTTCCTTTTGCATTTATTGTTACAAATAAATATACAATATATTTATTGTTTAACAAATAAAACACTAGGAGAAGAAAGAAAAAAAGGGGGGGAACTACACAGGGGTGTGAATAGCAGGAGGTGAAGATCACTGGGGGCCATTTTGGATGCCAGCCATCATGACATCTTTCTTTTAACTCTCATCTCTTCTACTTACTAATCAATGTCCTCCTCTGGTTTTGCTCCCGGACAACTCCAACGTTTGATCTACATCTTTCCTCTCCTCTTTTTCACTATTCTAATTCCTTTTTACCCCCTTTCCCGCCTATTCCAGGGCATACCACGCCACAAAAACTATTTCCTTGAAGATTACCAGTGATGTCCCCTGCTAAATTAATGACCTTGACCTTTTCTCAGACATTTTCTTCAATATCTTATAATGTTTGGTGTTACAAACTACCCGCCCATGAAATTCTCTCATTATTTGGCTTATTTAAGAGCTTCTCCCATCTTTCTAATCCCATTTCTTCTCTCCTATTCCTTCCCATGTTCTTGTTCTTTAAGTTCATCCTTCTGGTTTTCTATCTAAGTATAATTGGGCTGATATTCACTCATTACTTCAGCTACATCATGTATTATCTGGCCACTACTGAATCTGTATTTCCTTCTTTACTCAGTCATACTATGTACTTTCTACCTGCCTACAGACATCTCCATTCTCTAATCTCTAAACATCATCATTTCTTCCTTTAATACCTCCTGGAAGAATTTGCCTTATTGTATCCATTCCAACTACCACTACTCTAGTCTAGGTCCTCCCTATACCACAATCCGACTAAAACATCAATGTTTTAGCTGTTATACTTATTTGACTCTAACACTGACCCTGCTTCTCCTCTAATCCAACTGTCATACGCTTTGACGGTAAATCTCTGCAAAATTCCTTTTATCTTTTCATTTTCTAGCACAAGAGGATTCATTTGCATCAATTGCTTTTAAATCTAAACCCCTCAGACTAGCTTTTAAAGCATTTCTTGTTTTCCCATTTGGCTACCATACCTAGTTTCTTATTCCCCTTATTCTCTTCAGTAAGGTTGATTCATTCACTGTCCCCCAAATACACAAATTCCATATTTGCCTTTTTAATTCTATTCTCTCCCCAAAACACACAACATTCTTATTCATTTCTTCCATCCTCCCCATTTTTGTAGGTTTACCTCAAATTCCACAATCTCAATGAAATCTTTTCTACTTTAGTTCATACTAATCTATTTGATTTTTGAGTTCCTAATGCTTGATTAGGCATCTGTACCTTTTTTTCTTCATGTGTTAGTCTGTTTCTAGAGCTAAGGTGCAAGCATCTGAAGCTGGAGTCATATTTTACATTTCTCATTTCTTGGAAAACACCTAAATAGTCCGTAAGTAACATGCAACATGCTGAGCGCATAACAGGCCATGAATAAATATTTATTAGTTAACTAAATAAGGAAAATAACTAGAAAACTCCCATATCATTTGCTAGAATGACTACAAGCAAAGACCTTCCCAAAATTTATTTTCTAAAAGCAGATTCCCGTGTCAATGAAAAAAATGACTGTCTTCTAGCATAGCCCAACTTAGTTCTTAAAGCATGTGTAAAATCCCAAAGACAGAATTGTTAAAGATACAACTATTTAAATAAAGCCAGATACACAGAACTATTGCCTCATTTACCAAGTACAGAGGACATCAGCTCACATTTCAGAAGTAATTTGATAATTCGGGCAGTTACAGAATAATTAGGCGGCTGCGGGGGGGGGGGGGGGGCAGTAAGTTTGTTGTGTTAGATTTGTTAAGGGAGGGGAAATTCTTATAAAACCAAAAAGGTAACAGGAAAACCTATAGGATATGTAAAAGCAAAAAAATATATAAAAAATAAAAAATAGTGAAGGTGATTGTATCACTGTAGAAACACTGTTTTTTTCCTAATTCAAGCATATTAAAAATTACTAGGACTATTACAATAACCATGACCTGTCTTTGGAAGGAAAACACATTCGTATTTCCCCCAAGTCTCATGGCTTGTTGAATGCCACCCCCTACCCCCCTACCCTATTATATTTTGGAAACAGCATGAGATTTCACAGCCAGAGAGACCTGCATTACTAGTTGAGTAACCCTAGGCAACTTACCCAACCTTGAGGAAACCTACCAACCTCACAGGGGTGTTGTGCAAATTAAATGAGATTACATATCTGAGAAAACCTGGCATGGTGCCCACCACATGCTGGTCAAGACATCTTAGTTTCTTTCCACTCTGTTTAGGAGAGATAAAGAGCAAATCAGAGGGAGAACCACACTCGATTGAGAGGGAGGAACTAGGGTTTATGACTCTAGCTCAGTAGCTGGTTAGATACTGTGGCAGGGACAGACAACCACCTTCCTGATTCCATTCACCTCTCCATTTTAATAGTAGATCCCCCTGGGCACACAGGCAGCCAGACAGAGCTTTAGGTCTTGTGCCTTCACAGGATTCTTAACTGATTTGCAGTGCCTTTGTTTGGGTAGATTAGGCACTTTACTTTTCTACCTTCACCATGCCAGCCTTAACCTAGCCCAACTCCAACATTCATGACTCTTTCCTGACACCTATGGGCTCTTCCGTGTATGACCACTGGACCCCATGATTCCTACCTTCCCTGATTCCTACATTGAGTGGTTCTCGGGAAACACATGGAATAACGTTCAATCCTCCAGTAATCAATATTCTAAGGACTTAAATTTTGGAACGAAGGAAAAACAACATACTAAGAAAATGTGAAATACTTTAAGCTTTAAAATTCTCTGATTTCTTTTGCACATTAAACCTATCATATTTATTACTTGGATGGATGGTGTATATTAGTTTCCTGCGCTTCTATAACAATGCCACAAACCTGGCAGCTCAAACAACCAATTTATTCATTCACATCTCTGGACACCAAAAGTCTAAAATCAAGTCATCTGTGGGACCCTCCTCTGAGAGCCCCAGGGCAAAAGCATTCCTTGCCTTTGCCAGCTCTGGGGGCTTCAGGTCTTAGCTGGGCTTGTGGCTACATCACTGCAATCTATGCCTCTATCTTTTCCTCTTTTGTCTAAAATCTGCTTTTGCCCAACTCTGTTTAGGACACTTGTCACTGGATTTAGGGGCCACTTAAGAGATCTCACCTCAAGATCCTTAACTTAATTACGTCGCAAAGACTACTTCCAAATAAATCACATTTACAGGTTGCAGGGCTGAGGACTTCGATCTGTTGGGAAGCCACTCTTGAATGCACTATAGACAGCTACATAAATATTAAGTTGCTTATAGAATACATGTGGTCTAGACATCTCACATACTGAAAAGGAAATAGTCAAATAGCAAATTTTTCAACTACTGACAAAATACAGTTAAAACAGTTCCTGAAGCTACCAATTTAAATAATGGTATTTTCAATCTATCAGTATGTTCTATATCATGTAATTTTCACATTATTGTTAATGGTATTCTAATTTGAGTATGTGCTATCTCATTAATAGATCAACATTACTGAAAAAAAATCTTACAAATGCTTTCTTCTTGCTATCTACCTAAACAAGTAATGCCTGTATATAATCTTAAAATCACAAGCATAGAGAAAAGAATTATTCCTCTTCAATACTCTTTGTCTAGTTCCTCTCTTCTCAACTAGCAGTTTAAAATTCCTTTGAGTATTTTGTGCACACATGAAGAGTAGTTACTTGATTGTTTTATCATAAATAAAATCATGCTCTACATATTATTCAGTAAACTGCATTTTTCTTTTACCGATGTCTTTAAGATATCTTCCTACAGTAAGCCCTATTGCTTTACTTTTCTAACCACACAATATCTGATAGAAGGAATGTATAATTTACTGATGAACATTTAAGCTTTCATATTTTTGGTATTATAAAAAGGTTACAATGGTTACATGTCTTCAAGAATGTGCAAAGACTGGGGTGCCTGGGTGGCTCAGTTGGTTAAATGACTGCCTTCAGCTCAGGTCATGATCCTGGAGACCCGGGATCGAGCCCCACATCGGGCTCCCTGCTCAGCGGGAGGCCTGCTTCTCCCTCTCTCACTCCCCCTGCCCCCCCTGCTTGTGTTCCCTCTCTCGCTGTGTTTCTCTCTGTCAAATAAAATCTTTAAAAAAAAAAAAAAAAAGAATGTGCAAAGATTTTTATAGGATTGAATTTTAGAGGTGAAATTTGTTTGGTCAAAAGTTATACACATTTCCACTTTGGTTGAGCTTGCTAATTTGTTCTCCAAAAAGTGCTTCATGAACTGGCCAATGCCGAAGAGTAATTCTTACCTGGTCAAACAGCTATGTGTGTATGTGTGTGTCCATGCACATGAAATGTGTATATGTATATACACATTATAAAATGCATAAGAGGTATACAGCATACACTTTTTATATTATCCTGGTATATGGAAGGCCACTCAGCATCAGTTATATGAATTAGGAAAAATGCCACTGATGCCCTTATCTTAACCCACCCAGGGTTAGGACCATTGAGCCCTGAAAGAAGGGAAAAGAGATCCCCTTCAGGGGTGTGGTGAAGAAAAATGTTAAAAAAAAAAAAAATGTGGTATCTGTCATGCTTTCTGACCCAGTGCCATGATCATCCCAAGGCAGAATACTCTCCCAGATCAGTAATTCTCCCTCAGAATAGTTGTGGCTACAATATCTAATTGATGTGTCCTAAGTCAATGTAGGAGCTCAACAACAGCTTCAGATCTCATTATGCTTTTTTTCCTCAAAATTTGTGGCAAGAAAAAACTTGCTAAGAGTTATATGTAACTTGGATTCCAAGGTTATCTGACTAAAATGAACACAGGACCACGAATTATGTGTTTAGACACTTTTCAGCTATTCCAGGACAGGGAGAATATCTTTTTCTCGGGCTCAAAGTTCAACTGGATTGACAGTGAATGGCATAATAAATTCACTGAGGCACCTCAAAAGTGGTCACTCCTGATCAGCTCTTGGTATAATTACAACAAGCTGACTACTAAGGATGCACATAGTTTCAAAGTAGAACTTACAGCTCTTTAAAATTCAGCAGATAACTGTGTTTCTAAGTTACAGGTGTACAAAAATTTATTTATCAACCCATGAAAGAACATTTACAGACTCAAAATTTATCATGTCCCACTAGATAAAGAATTTCATTCTATTGAGCTTTTCCTTATCCAGGGACTAAAATATCCTTCATCCAAACCAACTGAAGTTCAGTATACTGTAACTTTCTACCTCCTGAACACCTCCACATATATCCTCAGCACATATTTGGCAAAATAGGGTGCCAAATAATGAAAATATGACAGGCTGCATTGCAAGGAATTTCTGATGAAAATCTAAGATGCATAAAATGTTGCACTGTTGCAGCATCATTTTATTTACCACAAAGACAGCAGGAATGTTAGTCAATTTAGGTATAGGAAATCAGGTGCACTAGAGATTAGAACACACTGGGGATTAGAGACACCATGCAGGATGGCTACAAAAGCAGTGTGACATATTTCAGGACAAAAGGATTTGGCACTGAGGAAGGATTCTATTCCGCCAACAAACAAATAGAACAAATGAGTATTTGTGTTTTCTACAAAAATATTTTGTGTTCTTTATATTTCTACTCATTAAGAGAATCCATTAAAAATGAATAAATAAACCATGAGCTTGAAAATAAAACTTACAGAATATTTAACAAAAGTTACATAAAGAATATATAAAGAATTCCTACCAATCAACACAAGTAATTCCATTAAAATATGTGCCATAGAGCAGACACTTCACAAAAGAAGTACACTTTAAAAGTGCTCAATTTGTGTTTTTCTGTCCTGTACAGGGCATCTTGCCTAACCAGAAGTAATGACAATCTTGTTTTCTTATAGAACTTTCTGAATCTGGTTTTACATTTGAATCTGTGATCCATCTGGAATTACTTTTTGTTTATGGCATGAGATCAGAGTCAAATGTATGTTCTTCCTAACAGATACCAAGTTGTTCCAGCAACATTTGTGGAAAGCTCTTTCCCAAAAGAATAGCTTTGGCGGGGCGCCTCGGTGATTCAGTTGGCTAAGCGACTGCCTTCGGCTCAGGTCATGATCCCGGAGACCCAGGATCGAGTCCCACATCGGGCTCCCTGCTCGGCAGGAAGCCTGCTTCTCCCTCTCTCACTCCTTCCGCTTGTGTTCCCTCTCTCGCTGTTTTTCTCTCTATCAAATAAATAAATAAAATCTTTAAAAAAAAAAAAAAAAGAATAGCTTTGGCACATTTTGTTTAAAAATCAGTTAACCAAATATGTATGGGTCTGCCTCTAGACTCTATTTCATTATTCTGTTTGTCTCTGCTTAGGCCAATACCACACTTATATGTACAGCCTTGAGTGCCATACATTAATAGCGAATTCTGAAACCAGCTCATTTGAGTACCCCAACTTTGTTTCTTTTCAACATAGTTTTAGTTATCCTATTTTCTTTGCATGTCTATATATAATCTAGAACAATCTTGTCTACTTCTTCACAACAGCCTTTGACATTTTGATAAAGATTATATCGAATGTATATATCAACTGAGGAAGTATAGACATTGCAACATTTCATTTTCTTTTTTTTTTTTTTTTTTTTTTTTTTTTTTTTTTTTTTTTTTTTTT